>MU151056.1:219397-377065 GCA_015584085.1 Macrolepiota fuliginosa MF-IS2 | reverse complement strand
CACGATACAACGCACAGTGTAGATATGAATGGGTTAACCACAACAGGACCAGGGTAGCTCTGGGCTGTGTTTGTATTTATTGTACCTATTGTGAGTTCATCTGATTTCCGTTTACTTCGACGATTCGCTTATATGCCCACAGTATAGAAACATTATTATTCACGAATCATGGGAGTTACGAGATATTATACCATTCTGCATCGATGATCTATCAGTACCAGTTAATGTGTCAGCATATTGTATGTATTTGTATGAATACACCCTTCTAAATACATCCCGTTTCCGGAGATGAACCACGTGAATGTTTTAATTTCAAGCCTTCATGAGTCGTCATAGGTTTCAATCCGCCTTGAACCTCGTCCAAGATCACCGATAATGTCGTCCACGCAAAGTCCACTGACCGTTGATGATAGCGCTGTGCCGACAATTACTATCGAGTCTAGTGACTACGTGCCAGCATTGGTCGTGATTGACGTACAGAATGATTTCGTGAGCGGGTCGCTCGCGGTTCCTGAAGCAGAGGCCATACTCCCCGTCGTAAACTCCCTCATTGATCTGCCTTTCAAGGCAAGGATCGCGACAAAAGATTTTCACCCCAATGATCATGTTTCTTTCGCGAAAACACACAGGAGACAGGAATATACCACCGTCAGCATCTATCACCCTGAAGATACGGAAAGGGTTCTGGGAATCCAGCAGACGCTCTGGCCTGTACATTGCGTTGTAGATACAAGTGGAGCCGAGTTTGCTCCCGGATTAGAGCAGAACAAGTTCGACGCTGTGGTGCACAAAGGCACGCACCCAAGTATCGAATCCTACTCTGCCTTTCGTGATGTCTGGGGGAGGGGTCAGACGGAGCTTTCGACATTGTTGAAGGAAGTTGGAGCGACGGATGTGTACTTCTGTGGACTCGCAGGCGATTATTGCGTCAAGTACACAGCCAAGGACTCCATAGATTTTGGGTACAATACGTGGGTTGTCAGAGATGCTGTGAAGAGCATCTCATCTGATACCATTGCGTGGGACGAGATGGAGAAAAAGGGTGTTAGATTTACGACGTTCGGGGACGTTCAGGTTCGATTACGGTCGGGGTCGAAGAGTTGACCATTCGATAGTGAATATGGGATTTTTGGACCATAAAGTAAGGGGCCGAGACCCCCCGAAGGTGGATTGGTTGTAGGTCTTGTGGGTTGGATAGATATACATATAACGTCGATTGGGTTTGTTTCAAATCTGGCTGGTCAGCCGCTGGTTTTGGTACATGGGTGCCCTTCCATTTAATCCTTGAGGTCTTCCTCGTACATAGCGACTGTCTTCCCTTCTCCTGACACTTACACTCTCGATATGTCGGATACAACTGTCTTGAAGGAGCAACCACTGCCTGTTGGCATTGGTTTATTGGCACGATCATCTACATTCCTTCATTGGCTTCGGGTGCGTGGAATGATTCGGATAAGTGGGGAATTGCTCAACCCAGCAGAGTGTCGCCGTCCTTTCGGTTCTCTGGATCTTTCCCTCCCTGAAGCCGTCAGCACCTTTCATCAGCGGTGAAGTGGATCAGCAACACATTGAATTCGTGGATCAAACTACAAGCAGGACGTATCTCGTTTGGATGACGTCTCGTCAGCGGCGACACTATACCTCATCTCGCAAATTGAACCCAGGCCTCTAAGCCATCGAAACGCCACCGTTCTATTATCATTTTAATCCCTCAATCCTTCGACAGTGTCATGCTATGGTGCAATCAACATATTCCTCAACATTCTTCCATCTCAATCTACTCCGTCATTCCATCACGAGCGAGGAGGCTGAGCATTGCTCGTATCACAGGGTGATTTTGGGTTTCACTCAGGCTGGTGCCGTCTTCGATGCAGTTGGATAGGAGGATATCGAGAAGTTGGCTACACAGGACTTTCGTTAGGAGGTATGAATGTGCAAGGTGGAAGAGGTATATCGTACCGTAGTTGGTTAACCAAAACACCGATACGTGGCCAAGCTTTCAGCTTTACGAATGCATCCTTATCTCCTATCGTCAAACCACCCCTCACATAGTCGACAGAGACGGGGCCACCAAAAAGTAGAAGCGCATATATCGGGGCCTGGCAACAAAATTGAGGAGGATATCTAAGCTTAGAACAATGCGCTTACCTCAGTGGCATCCCTTAGGAAAACCTTCGAGCTCTGGTACCTGTGGAAATACACAAGGAAAGGTGATTTCCAAGATGCACAATCAAATAGTACGCTTCCTGGATGGATGAATACCCTCCCCTGTTTGAGGTCAAACATCTTGAACTCTTTGGCAGTGTTATCCCGTTGGATGGTTCCAGCCTGGATCTTATCGAATTTGATTGCGGACGGGGGCAGATGTACGCGTGCAACGCGGGGCCACAATCCACCTAGCATAATGGCTTTGAGGAGATTCAAGTTTTTGCTGTTTGCATTCATCGTAGAATCCATTGGATCACATTGTGGTGGTACGAAACCTCGTTCTTCTAGCGCAGTGCAGAATTCTCGGCGTAAGGTAAAGATCTCTTGGAGGGTTGTCGTTGAGATGAAGTTCTTGAGCAATGTCGTTAGTTCTGCTTGATAGGATTTGTCGTAGATATACCTCTTTGCAAAACAGCTGTAGATTCTTGCCCTTTAATTTTTGGCATTGATTGAATGCTTCGAGGTTCGTCAATATGTCTCTGTTTTCTGTAGAAAACCTTGCTCTAGCTCTGGGTGGGGGCTTGATGAGGACCCCATTCAGGACTGTCAGGAAGTTGATGACTGACCTTGAGGCCTCATCTCGCTTTGCTTCTGGTACCAGGAAGAGTGACTTTGAAGACAACAAAGCCGTGATACTTAAGATGGGGCTCAAACAGTGGAAGATAGTTCCAAGGACGAGCATCTATTGATCTAAGTCAGCACCTCGACGACCATTTTTGACTTGTCCATACCTTTGAGAGGTGGACATCTAGTGGGAGCATTGCCTGTAGGCTAATGAGGGTTGTCTAGACAGTGGTATCGAACCACTCACAATATGTCTTCCGAGGGGTGTCAGCTTGTCTTGTGCATCAATTGCGCTGAGCTCCTGCAATGACTGCCAAGCGTGGTCGACTGTAGCAGAGTCAGGTGGATCAATGACTTCTCCCAAAATTTCCTGGATACTCCAATATGAGAGGCAAGCAGCGGTGCAGGTCAACATAAGTCTTACTCTAATGTCCCCATCCTCGTTCATCATTTTCGCAGACAAAGAAATCTGCTCGAGCGGGACGCGCAATATTTCAGGTTTTGGAAATTCTTCCATTGTAACACTCTCTGTGTGTTTTGTGTAGAGCTTGTAGCAAACTCCGGGTTGCATGCGGCCTGCTCGACCCCTTCTCTGCCTCGCGGCGGCCCGTGTAATCAGAGTCTCTTCTAAACGAGTCAGGTCGGTCTCAGGGGTGTATCGTGTTTCCTTGACTTTCCCTGAGTCAATAACGTATACAATGTCATCTATCGTGATTGAGGTCTACCGGATGTCTATGGTAAAAAAGTGAAATAATGGAGGGTGAAAACAAGAACGTGCCTCAGCCACATTAGTTGCGACAATTATCTTCCACTTCGTCGTCTTGTTGAAGGCTTGGTTTTGCTCCTCGATCGGAAGATTGGCGTGGAGGGGGAGAACATTTGCCACTCCGGTTCCTAGGCGTGAGTTGATAGCATCTACGCACTGGCGAATCTCGTTGACGCCTGGAAGAAATAACAGAATTCCTGCTCTTTCATGTTTCTCGATTATATATGCCACCAGCGAACTCAGGAGCTATATCATGACGTTGTTAGTTCGTTTTCGTGGGATAAGGTGAGAACAAACATGGTAATCAATGGTCTTAGAGCCTGCAACATGATGAACAGCAGTCAAAGTTTGATGGTTCAGATCATTTCTGTAAAGTTGTTGCAACGTCTCCCACTTTTGCATCTGCTTGTCTTCTGTTTTCTCCTGGTAGTTAATCGAAGAAGGGATGTAACCAATTGTTGGGATAATGTCTTCAAGATACCTGATCAGAATTAGTCAATCTACCATCCGTGTATAGTCATAGGCCATACCTGTCAGTAACAGGGTGTGTTATACCGGGGATCGATAAAACAGGCGCTCCATTGAAATAGCGGGCAAATACTTCATGATTGATAGTAGCAGACATTAAGACAACTTTCAGCTTCCGATGACTCCATAAGAGTTGTTTGAGGGAAAGCAGAAGGAAGTCACCATCAAGAGAGCGCTCGTGGACCTGCGAACCAATTTAGCTCCTGTATTTCGATGAGACCGTCGTTGTGGTGCTCACCTCATCAACAATAACGTGAGATACGTTCTGGAGTCGATCGCCGTTGTTTAGGCGTCTGAGAACAACACCGGTGGTACAAAAGAGGAGCCGTGTTGATCTTCCTTGTTTGCTCTTCCCTCTGACGGCGTAACCAACAGTCCCATCGTTTCCTCGCTCGTCAGATACTCGATTCGCTACAGAGATCGCGGAGATTCGTCGAGGTTGAGTTATGATGATAGAGGGCTCATGTCCTTGTTCACTAGGATCTTCGAAGGACTCGAGAATGTATTGTGGCACTGATAAGTCGTGAGGAAAAGTCCATTATAGTAGGGTATACGTGCATACGCTGAGTCGTTTTTCCGCTGCCTGCAAAATTTCAGATTATAATTCGTGCAGCGTAACCGTCAACATACCAGTCTCTCCAACAACGATAACCACTTGGTTATTTGATAGGATATTAAGGAAATCCTTTCGTGCTTGGAAGGCAGGTAATCGTTTCCGCGTTTCAGTAATTCTTTCGGGTATATTCTGAAGTAACGATATCAGCATGGCGATCCGCGAATCGTCCACGGTAGTAACTTACTTTCGCCCCCGGCTTTAGAAAACTTGGACGTACGGCATGCGATGTTTGATTTGCCGTTTGTACCTTCTTCTCTATGACTTTGGGTGGAGTTAGGATGGTCGCAGTAGTCTTCCGTACTGGTAACATATGTGCCATAACGGTGGATACATCGGGAGGGCCTTCGTCTTCAACGCGAGCCCATTCTTCATCCATAATCCTCATCAGGGATATTCCAAAACTCTCCTCGGCTGCCTCAGTGCCACTTGCACAGTATAGCATCGAGAGAATGCAAGATAGCACATGTAGGCGTATATAGGGTGGCAATTGGTTGGAAGTGATGAACATGGGCGCATAGTATGGGCGAGGATACTTGTGAGAAGCGTTGAAGAAGACATGGAGAGTCATGGGTGCTGTGAATGATGGCAAGGCATAATGACCGTCTTCCAGAAGCTCCGCACCCAAAGATTGCAGCTCGTCTTCGTTCAAATGGAATGGTGGCAAATCGGGCGGTCCATCACCATCAGCCTGGATACCAAGGAGCCGTTTTCCTAGTTTCACCAGAAGTAAGGGCCAGTCGCCGAAAATCGTAGGATCTGTGGTATACTCCTGGATGATGTAAGTTGGCCAACCGGCCTCTTTGGTGGCTTTATCTTCTATCCAGCGTTTCTTCATATCGCTCGTTCCGGAGTGAACAGAAGAGATGAATGAATTAGAAGAGTTGGTGTTGGGTAGAAACCGGGAGGGTAAATCACATTCTGGTGTATGCAGGAGCAGGTATTCTGTTGCCGCCTCAAGCGGGGACGAAGATCCCAGGAATTGTCCAAGTAGAGGGGATGCTTGGGAGAGAAATGAAGCGGCCTTTTTAACCTGGGGGTCCTTGAAGCCGAGGGTAATAAGTTGGCTCGTTACTTGCGAAACCACTTGCTCATCCAGAGACAAAGTATTTTCACTACCATACAAAGCGAATCCCTGCCCAAGTAAGTGTCTTGTATACTGATAGTGGATGAATTCACCTCTTTAATCGCTTCCTCTACTTCCTCTCTTAGGGGAGTCGCCATCTTGACCTCTGGACTATGGTCATATGAACCGGGGACGGCACCGGTTTTGTGCTCGGGGGTGTTCTTGTCGGTTTCTCGTTTCTGGGCCGCCTTTGCCTGTCGATCCTTGACTTGCTGCCAGGCAATGAAGGGATCGGCGGCATAGACCCAACTCTGGTGTTCAAGAGCTGTCTTCTGTTCTGCGGCTAGTTCATTCCAATAGTCTCTGGGGCCAGGTGGTAAGGTGCGATGTAGTTGCATTCCATTGCAGAACTGATATAGTGTACATCTTGAGGAAGGTAGTTTGGTGATCGAAAAATACCATTACGAACGCGGTAGAGAGCATATGTTGCGCCCCAATGTCGGGCTTCAACAACCGATGGTCGGTAGTAGGGTTGATGGGGTGAGAGGCGTACTGTCTCTCGCTCTGATGATTTCTTGTTGATCTTTGCGAGAGTCACCACGAAAGAATATCCTTTTTCTCCGTGGTGTATCTAGTAGATAATGGGATTGAGCAGGCGAATAAACGCTCTGGCGCCGAGGACATACAGTATCGACGGTTGGCTTTTCCCAGCCCTCCTTCTGGCACCTTCGGAAGAGCGTGTGGCATCGGTGACACGTTATCAAGTTTGAAGTTTGTGAAGAATGTACCTCTCGTGGAGCAGGCTCAGAGGATATTTGAATCCAGAAGGAAACAAGGGTTTTTCGCCCTCGGGCTTTGTTCTACCCGGCTCGGCAGACTTTTGCGGCTTTGACGAGTTTCCTGCATTTCCAGACTTGACAATTCCTCTCTTTGGCGGCATTTCGCGTCAATGAGGTTTTCTTCAGAGGGTTCGAGTCTCGACGACAAAATGATTAGAGGCACAGCCACCGGTGCTTATTCAGCATATACTAGGCTTCGTGTTCCAAGTCACTGCCAGTGCTTACCCCTACACTCACGATTATGGCCGACGATGACCTCTACAATTTGGAGTTTCTCTCCTTAGTCGCCAAAATTAGCCAGGAGCTCGTCAACCATCTTAACCTTGACGACAAAGTCCTCGCTGAATTCCTCATCGCTGTTCATGAACAGAGCAATGGCAGTCTCCCGGCTTTCAAGGAAAAACTTCAGGAGATGGAAGCCCGCTTTTCCGACTCGTTCGTGGAGAATGTAGACAGGTTGATTCTCAGTATGCACCCAAAGTACAAGAAGGGCAAACGCGGGTCCAAATCAAATGGGAAGGCGAAGGGGAAGGAGGCAGATTTGGATGAGGAAGAACGAAAAAGGCGTATGTTCCCTGGACTTGCTCTCAAAGATCAGGACCCCCAGCCGGTCGTATCCGACGATATATTCTTGAAGGAGCTGGGGGATATCGTGAATGGACACAAACGACCAACCTCTGCGGAGGATGAACCACCGCTCAAGAAACAAAGACGCTCGGTATCGCCCAGGGGCCGGAGTCCAAGCCCTGTTAGAGGAAGAAGATATCATGACAGGCGGGGACGCTCTGATGATAGGCATGGTGGCGGCAACCTGGATGAACGTCCAGTTTTATACAAGATATATAACGGAAAGGTTGCGGGGCTGAAGGATTTTGGTGCGTTTGTTGTATTAGACGGTGTTGTTGGACGGGTAGAAGGTGCGTGCGTTTCCATCCCGTTTCTCCGTGCTGTACTGACCACTCGGCAGGCATGGTTCACGTTTCTAACATCCAGGCTGGTGCAAGGGCCAATTCTGCCAGTGATTTACTCAGTCGCGGACAGCCTGTGAGAGTCAAAGTATTGAGTGTGGCCAGTAGCCGGGTCGGGCTCTCTATGAAGGATGTTGACCAAATGACGGGACGCGACTTGACCCCTTACCTTCGTATCAAGTCAGAAGCAGAATTAGAAGAGGAGCGAGTTCGTGCAGCGCGTGTGTCTTCAGGAGCGAATAACGTCCCCTTGCGATCAAAGGACGAGGCGCCAGTCAGGTCCGCCAAACGACTCACGTCTCCAGAGCGTTGGGAGCTCAAACAACTCATATCCTCTGGAGCTATCGACCCATCTGAATATCCCGAGCTTGACGAGGAGATGAATAACCCTGTGGCTCACGTTGAAGTAGAAGAGGAGTTGGATATTGAAATTCGAGAGGAGGAGCCACCCTTCCTTGCAGGCCAAACGAAGCGAACGCTGGAGCTTAGCCCCGTTAAGATCGTCAAGGCGCCGGATGGTTCACTTAACAGAGCGGCCCTGAACGGTGCATCCTTGGCGAAAGAGCGTCGAGAATTGCGACAGCAGGAGGCAAATGAAGAGGCAGATTCTCAGGCACGGGATTTCAGTCAGCCATGGTTGGACCCCATGTCAAAGGAATCAGACAAGATTTTCGCGCAAGATTTACGTGGAAGTTTGAAGAGTCAGAAGGTTGGAGAAGTACCGAAATGGAAGGAGCAAAGCTTCAACAAGGCGACGACGTTTGGTGAAATCACGAGTCTCAGCATACAAGACCAGCGCAAGAGTCTACCTATCTACAAACTTCGGGATCAGTTGTTACAAGCCATCGGAGATGTGTGTCCCACTTTCCGTTTTCATATCTAAAGCGTTATATCTGACTCCCTCCACAGCATCAGGTACTGATTGTTGTCGGTGATACTGGCTCGGGAAAAACAACACAAATGGTTCAATATCTGGCTGAAGCCGGTTATGCTGACAGGGGAAGAATCGGTTGTACACAACCGCGTCGTGTGGCAGCCATGTCCGTCGCCAAACGTGTGGCAGAAGAAGTTGGATGTCGCCTTGGGCAGGAAGTTGGGTACACCATCCGTTTCGAGGACTGTACCAGCCCAGAAACACGGATTAAGTATATGACGGATGGTATGTTGCAACGTGAATGTCTTATCGATCCGTTGTGCAGTACATACTCGGTAGTCATGTTGGATGAGGCTCATGAACGGACGATTGCGACGGATGTACTTTTCGGTCTTCTCAAAAGTAAGCCTATTCTCCAATTTTGAGGCCGGTAACATACTAATATAATTCCCAGAGGCCGTAAAACGGCGCCCTGACCTGAAGCTCATTGTCACGTCTGCAACACTTGATGCCGAAAAGTTCTCCAAGTACTTCTTCGGGTGTCCCATTTTCACCATTCCAGGACGAACATACCCTGTGGAAATTTTATATACCAAAGAACCAGAAACCGACTACCTCGACGCTTCCCTCATCACTATCATGCAAATCCATCTCTCTGAGCCACCTGGTGACGTCTTGCTATTCTTGACTGGCCAGGAAGAAATCGACACTTCATGTGAAATTCTCTTCGAGCGCATGAAAGCCCTGGGTCCCAAAGTTCCCGAACTTATCATCCTTCCCATATACTCCGCCTTGCCCTCCGAGGTGCAATCCCGGGTATTTGAGCCTACCCCACCAGGCGCCCGCAAAGTGGTCATCGCTACCAACGTCGCAGAAACCAGTTTGACCATTCCTGGGATCTACTACGTTGTGGACCCGGGGTTCTCGAAACAGAACGCCTACGATCCCCGACTTGGTATGGATTCGCTTGTTGTTATGCCCATCTCCCAAGCACAAGCCCGGCAGCGTGCTGGACGTGCTGGACGAACAGGACCCGGAAAGTGCTACCGTTTGTACACGGAAGCTGCGTATAGGAATGAAATGCTTCCCAACTCCATCCCTGACATCCAACGAACGAACCTTTCCTCGACTATCTTGCAGCTCAAAGCTATGGGCGTCAACGACCTCCTCAGCTTCGATTTCATGGATCCGCCGCCTGCTCCGACTATGCTCACGGCGTTGGAGAACCTATATGCCCTTTCGGCGCTGGATGACGAAGGTCTGTTAACGCGACTAGGGCGCAAAATGGCAGACTTCCCAATGGAACCACCTCTTGCGAAGATGCTTATCGCATCGGTTGACCTTGGATGCTCTGAGGAAATCTTATCCATCGTTGCCATGTTGTCTGTGCAGACGGTGTTTTATCGCCCAAAGGAGAAGCAGGCGCAAGCGGACTCGAAAAAGGCGAAGTTTCATCAACCCGAAGGCGACCACCTTACACTGTTGGCCGTTTACAATGGTTGGAAGGCCGCCAACTTCTCTAATCCATGGTGCTATGAGAATTTCATCCAGGCAAGGAGCATGCGGAGAGCCCAAGATGTCAGGAAACAGTTGCTTGGTATCATGGACAGGTAGGTTCCTTCTATTTGGGATGTATGGGGCAGGGCTGACTATTCCTTAACAGGTACAAGCACGACGTCGTTTCTGCCGGTCGAGATTACAATCTCGTTCGCAAAGCCATTTGTTCAGGTTTCTTCCGACACGCTGCCAAAAAGGATCCCTCGGAGGGTTATAAAACCCTTGTTGAGGGTACACCCGTCTATATTCATCCTTCCTCTGCGCTCTTTAATCGCAACCCCGAATGGCTGGTCTACCATGAACTGATCTTGACCACTCGAGAGTACTGCCATAACGTGACAGTGATTGAACCGAAATGGCTCGTAGAGTTTGCGCCGCAGTTCTTCAAGGTTGCAGACGCCAACAAAATCAGCAAGCGGAAAAAGCAAGAGAAGATCGAGCCATTGTTCAACAAATACGAAAAACCAGACGAATGGCGGTTATCGAAAGTCAGACGGAGTGCAAGATCCGTAAGTTTCCATTTACCCTCTTAGTCTGAGTGTCCGCTGATGATATCACCCTCCAGTCTCAAACATTCGGTTAATCACGAGAGGACATGTATACAACCTATTTCCCATTTTACGGTTCCCGTGAATGTATATGTAATTAATCTAGCTTCCTGGTCCATTCATGACTGCCACCGTTTCACAATCCATATAATGAGACTTGGACCCTTTACTTTTGATACACTACACCCGTCATACTGTGAACTATGATACAATTCTAGTAGTTGAATAGTGCCTACGCCGGCCAAGAAATTCTGTCTCAAAGTTACTGAATGAGGCATGATACCTCGAAACCAGTATACAAGTTAGGATGGTTAATAATCCTGAGCACCTCGATGACCCTAGCGATGCTATTAGTGCCCTAAGCTTAAACACAAACGAATTCAAGGCTTACCCTTCCTCCATATAGATATCCTTTTGAACATTTACCCAACAAATCTCAACGAGTCCGCACTAACATAATACTTGGCCACCTCGCCCGGTTTGATCGTGGCGCTGGTGTCGGGGACCAACATAAATGTTTGCGAGAAGACCCGAGGGTGGCCCTCGACTGTTTTTGCCGGCGTGTTGGGCGGGTTTCCACTCGGTCCCCGGCCGTGTGTAACATTTCCTGAGACAATAACGAGGAGAGACGGCGGCGAAGTCCCTGTGTAGAAGAAGCAATGAACAAGAATGGTTGTATGAAGGCTAAGGTAATATTCACCAGGGACGGGCTGACAGTCAAAAGACTGGATGTCATGTTTCGTCATCGGCATATTCTGTATCAGCTGCCGGAGGTCATCGAGGCCCTGGAACGGCTTCCCATTCCACAGCAAAGAGGAAGACTGGCGATAGAACTTGGGCAGATCCGCAAGCCGGGTCTCCGAGTCATAAGCGGCGTAATAGAGACGGGTGAAATGGTCTGCAGCACGGGTGGCAATTTCTATGCTGTAGGCTTTTCAGTTAGTAGGGTGAAGAGTTAAGATAATAAGCTACGTACTCCTGGCGCACAAGTGGTGCAGACGAGGCAGGTATGGTTGATGAAGTTGCGGCCATGATGGCGAGGGCGGCTGGCAGAAAACGTCATCGACCGCCCATAATATGATCACACGTGACTCTGAATGCTTTCTCGACTGAATTCAAGTTACCGTTAAAAGCTAAGAAAATCCCCCAAGACGTACATAAGATGACAGCGAAAGTTTGGCAGCAAATCAAGGGCAACTCTCTCTCCAAGTTCAACGTCTCATTCAGCCTCTATCAGTCATTCCTCTGCAATGGCGACAATTGGAAACATATTGATCGAAGTTTGCATCGACTCGGTCGAATCTGCAATAAAGTGGGTGTTGCATATTTAACGGAGCCGGAATGTTGACAGGCAATAGCGCTGTTGAAGGAGGCGCTGACAGGCTGGAGTTGTGTGCTAACCTCGGAGCCGGTGGCGGGACCACACCAAGTCTAGGACTTCTGAAACTGGTGAAGCAAGCAGTGAAGGATATACCAATCATGGTCAATCAGACACACCCTCCCCCCGAGCACAACACAACTAACACAACATCTGATCGACAGGTTATGATCCGACCAAGAGTGGGGGATTTCCTGTACTCTGACTTTGAATTAGAAGTTATGCTGGAAGATATACGCACCTTCAAGGACCAAGGCGTCCGTGGATTTGTCGTTGGTATCCTTACAAAGGATGGACGCGTAGACGTTGAGCGAATGAGGAGGTCAGTGAATCAGTTAGTTCAAACTCGGTTGTGTTGTAAACTCACTGCTTAAACAGGGTCGTAGACGAGATTCTTCCCCTGGAAGGTAAGTAGTATCTGGCAAAGGGGTATTCCACCTGACGCAGAAGCATAGTATGCTTCCACAGAGCTTTCGATATGACAAAGGACGGGGAAGCTGGTGAGATTTCTCTATAATTGCTCCAAAAACAAGAAATCACACAAAGTTTTCCAGCACTACGTGACATCATGGATATCGGGGGCGTATCACGAATTTTAACGAGGTGGGCCTATCACCCGATTGTATGTCCCCTTTTCTTATCCAATACATTGTTGCAGCGGCCAGGAACCAACCGCGATCCAAGCTCTTCCAAAAATTGAGTCACTCTTCCAATTGTCGAAGACCTTGACGGACCACGAAGTCTGGGGGCTAACGATCCTTCCTGGATCTGGGATCAACGCAAAGACGGTGCCGGAGTTGCTTGCAAGGCTGCTGCCCTTGGGACTTCGGGAGATCCACCTCAGCGGGGGACGATGGCTGCCCAACAATATGGTTTTCAAGCGGCCCAACATGGGGATGGGACTGGGTGGTGAAAGTGACTGGGGGGTTTGGCGAAGCCAGACAGATAAGGTGAGGGATGTAAGGAGGATAGTCGATACGATGTTGGAAGACTTTGTCCGGAAAAAAGCCGCCATGTAGAGTTTGTATTTCTTTCCGTGTCAAGACAACAGTGCATTCTCCGATCTAATTAGGAAATTGACTTGACATTCGAGGAAGTGGCGTGACTGAAACGAAAAGCCACAAGAGTGATCGCCTTCTGTTTTTGGTAGAGATTGGGCCCCCCGGGTATAAATTAACTGTCTGGCTCTTCGCTTATTTCACTCCAGGACCTCCATGAATATTTCGAAGCCGGAAGCCAAACCCTGGTGGTCCAATATCGCATTCTTTGTAGGCGTTCACCTCGCCGCCTTCGTAGGCGCATACTATTGGCCAATATATGCGCTGCCTCGCGCGACGATCTGGTTGGCGTTCGCTTCATGGCAATTGTCTTGTTTCGGGTGTGCCTTTCCCTCATCACACCCATATCGTTACTCACCTTCCGAAGCATCACAATAGGTTACCACCGCCTTTATTCTCATAAATCTTTCAAGGCTTCTTTAGGCCTCCGTGTTGTACTGGCGGTACTGGGAACAGCCGCTCACCAAGGTTCTATCCGAGTGAGTTCCCCTCGGAATCAATGAGCCTGTACTGAAACTTTGTGGCAGTGGTGGTAGGTAATTCATTGTTTCGACGGAGTACGTGTCTGATCCCCCAAAGGTGTCTGCGACACAGACTTCATCATGTATGTAACTTCAAAGCTCCCTGGCATGTAAATAATTAATAACGACAATATCGTAAAACAGAGGTTCACGGATGATCCCATCCATGACCCGTCAGTGCCCACGCTACCCTTAATCAATCTCTGGCTTACGGTACCTAGATATGCAGCAACGCGCGGGCTGTTATATTCCCATGTTGGGTGGATCTTCTTCAAGCCTACCTACAACAAGCTGCATTTGATCGAGACAGACGATCTAGATAAAGATCCTGGTATGTAGTATTTCTTTTCAAGCGCATATATCCACTAATCTCGTTCAGTTGTTCGCATACAACATCAGTATTACCGTTAGTGATCTACCCTTATTCCGAAAGCGCAGCGTTGAAGTAACTGCCAGATTTATTGGCGATGGTTGTCGGTTTCGTTTTCCCTACCGTTGCGGGCTTCATATGGGGCGACGCTACTGGGGGTTTTGTTTGGGGCGGCCTTGTGGCCCGAATCCTGAGTGAGCAACAGACTTGTGCAAGCTATACCCGTGATTGACGCTCTCGCCAGTCTGGCACTGCACATTCTTTGTCAATTCGTAACCAGTCCTCTCAGCTCTTTGTGGTGGTCTGAAATAACCTTTTCCCTAGCCTCGCGCATTGGAATGGTATACAGCCATACTCTGATGAGAACACCTCGAGAGGAAATCTAGTATGTTTGCTGCGTCAAATCTAGGCGACCACTAACCCAAGGGGTAAGGTGCTAGCTCTCTTGACCTGTGGAGAAGGAAACCACAATTTCGTAAGTGAGCTAACCACCTTCACCGTTACACGAGACTTATGATTTTGGATGAAGCACGTCAGTCCCCACCGCCTGGAGCTCTCTTGGCGCCATTGACGACCATCTAGCATGCCTTTCCTCACGATTTCAGGTCCGGACCTTCTCCATCTGATTGGGACCCGTCTAAATGGGCGATTCTCGCCTTTGATTATCTTGGGCTGGCCACGAAACTACGCCGGGCTAAAGATAAAGATATACTCGACGGTTTGGTGTATATGCGACTCAAAGAACAAGGGGTGACTATCTCAGAAGAAAAGGAGGATGTCCCAACTTGGACGCAAACGCAAATTGGAAGTTACCTTTCGACAGGCAATCGTTGTGTGATCTTGCTGGACGGATATATAGTCGATGCGACTACCTACCTTTCAGAGCATGTAAGTACCTCAATCGCACCGACACACATAGCACTAACAGAAGCAATGCAGCCTGGAGGCGCCAAGCTCGTTCGGAGTTATAGTCTCAAATATGAGACAATCAGCAACACAGACCCAAATACGTGGCCAGACGCGTCGGTCCCGTTTCACGGTGGTATGAACATTCACTCCTGGGCTGCCAACCAAGAAGCGAAAAAGATGAGAGTCGCCAAGATAATATGCTAGGGTTCATGTATTCATAGGTCTCGTAGAAGTACTAGAATGTGTCTGTAGCTACGATAATACAACACCATGTTCGTTTCAAGCAGAGAAATTTGGTCAGAGCGCCGCAAATTTGAACAAACGCGTCGGATGATGGATCACATGATCCGAAGACCCAGTGTCAGGGACCGGG
Source organism: Macrolepiota fuliginosa MF-IS2 (assembly GCA_015584085.1). Taxonomy (NCBI): domain Eukaryota; kingdom Fungi; phylum Basidiomycota; class Agaricomycetes; order Agaricales; family Agaricaceae; genus Macrolepiota; species Macrolepiota fuliginosa. The sequence goes on along the minus strand of MU151056.1, from coordinate 361,925 downwards.
GGCGTTCGTTGGGCCCAATAACGGATATTGGACAACATTTCCCTCGCAAGTCATCGACACTACGCCCTTATACTCCCGACTTTAGGAGAAACTGAGCAACGATAAAGGTTGAAGATGTCGAAGAGGGAGCTCAGCAGGTTGGTTGGGACAGCCGACGTCGAGGGATCACGACCCAAGCGTCGTAGAGATGCTGCGAGTCTTCCCAACTCATCCCCAGATGCCGACGTCATAATGGCAGAGCCAGCAATGGAGGCGGCGTGGCAGAATGGAATTAGTCGCCATGTGGGTGGACAGTCGGTGAAGGAGCAGGGACTACAACTGTGGCTAACAATCAAGGAGGCAAAAAGCAAGGAGTAAGTCCTGCCGCTACACTCCTGCCTTATTCGATTCTGATGTATCTATCTCCGCCGCATTCTCTTCACACCTCTTCCATGTGCCTCTTTTTCTCTTCTTTCACCTGATAGCGGACGCCTTCTCGCCGCAGTTTTTTTGACGAAACCCCCGCGGAAGATCTATCCAGACTACTACCAGATCATACAAAGGCCCATTGCGTTAGATGACATCAAGAAGCGCCTCGACACCAATGTCTATTCTTCGATGCAGGCTGTACGCGCAGACTTCGAACTGCTCTTCAACAATGCGCTGGAGTATAATATGAAAGATAGTATAATATGGAAAGACGCGAAGGACATGCTGGTGAGCAAGACCTATTAGTCTTTAAATGCTCAGAGACCTCACCGTTTAACAAACACCAGAGACTCGTACACAAGACATGTGAGAAGCTAGCTCCCATGGCAAACGACGACGACGACGAATCAGATGAAGAGGAGAAAAAGGGCAAATCCAAAACACCCAACCTCAGTCGGATGATCAAACTGAGACTGCAGAAGCTAATTGAGAAGACCGACAGAGAGTAATGTTGGTTGGATTCAGCCATTGATTAAGTACTGACACCGCGTTTTTAGTGGTCGTGTCATGTCGACGGAATTCATGCAACTCCCGAACAAAAAGCAATGGGCAATTTACTATAGGCAAATCAAGAAACCTCAGTGCCTCGAAAACATCTTCGTGCGTGCGTTCCTATGCTAATCTCCTCAACTCACATGTTCCTCAGAGACGAATCAAACGCAAGGAATATCACACGGCCGCAACTTTCGCGGCGGATGTCGAACTGGTTTTCTCCAACGCCATGTCATTCAATCAGGATCATACTCTCATTTGGGAAGATGCTCTAGCTCTTCGTGTAGGTCCCTCCATTGCTATTGATATAGTGTGTGCTTAGCAGTAATCTTCCTCCAGGATTATTTCAGACTGCTAATGTCTGATCTTCCACCACCTCATAACCTGCCTGAGTATTCAACTAAGGCTATCACTAACAAAATCAAAATCAAACCCCCTGCTGCTCCCTCAAACGTACCTTCTGATTCTGCAGTTTCTAAATCTGAACCATCCTCCTCCAGCTTGCTTCTTCGTGTACCTGCAGTGAGTGCTGCCGCAAAGTTGTCGCAGCCTACCGCTGCGTCGCCCGCAGCCAAGGCCAAACCATCAGCTCCTTCAACGATACCCGCTGTTGTGTCAGCACCCAATGCCTCCACTGCTGCTGCAATGATCGCTCCGACCAAATCCCCGGTAGCACCCCAACCCCAATTACCCGCTCAGCGGCCACCAGCAGTAGTCACTCAACCTGTGACAAAGTCCACGTCTGCAACTCCCCAACCCGCTGCCACAGTACAACAAACGACCTTCTCATATTCACATTATTCACACCCATATCAACCAGTTCCTCCATCAATCCCGGCACCCTCGGTTACGCCTGCGGTTGCCCCTGTTAAACTCGCACCAGCTGCGTCAAATTCCCCTGCACCCACCCCGATACACCCCAACCACCAGATCAGGTTTGTGAAGGTGAGAGTTCAGCCGCAGGGTCGGTTGTTTTGGTTGGACCATCGCGAGGGCGTGAGGACGTGGGCCATACGGTTGGCACCGGGTGAGACTGGAGTGAATGTTGATGATTTGGTGTTTGTGGGTGACGAAGAGGCCGAGGATAGTAGTGATGACGAAGATGACGAGGATCTCAAGCTAGAGGAGGAGGAGGACATGGAGGTTGATGGTTCTACGTCACCGACCAAAAGCGGCAGGATACGGAAAGGGAAAGCCGCAGTGAGGCGCTCGCAGAGAACCGCTGCTGTAACTACAAGAACTACACGGTCTGCTGCTGCGGTAGCTAAGAACAAGATTCAAGAGAAGAGGGAAATCGAGAAGGTCGAGGAGGTCGAATTGAAGCTCAATGGCGCCGTAGTGAAAGAGAAGGAGGATATGACACGACAGTGGAATGTGGGCTTGCCGTTCGGACCAAATATTCTGGAGGTTGGAGAGAAAGGCGGGCTGATGTGGAAGGTTTATATCGAACGAATAGCTGATTGATCATTTTTTCTTCTGGTCCGCCCATTCGTTACTTGCCTTTTTGCCTCCGACGTTGGGCTCTATTTGTTTGGTACGCTACCACCGTCCCTGGTTTTCAGCATTAGTGTATGTATTTTATATAATCCCCAGCAGTTTCAAGCAGCATTTCAATGCTTTGAATTCACCTGACATAATTGCGTTTAAATCGGAATCACCTTGAGTAGCATTAGCTTAGCAAGATTGATAAGATATGTTTTTGATCTGAACCCTCATTTTGCAACAGGTGCAAGTGTGAACAAACTTTGGTTGGGTATCGTGACCTCGGTTCAGAGAAGCGACCCCGGCCGTCGAGCGTTACAAGGATCAAACTTCACCCTTTACTTCCAACCACCACCATTGTCTCTCACAGCAAAAGGGAGTACCGGTTGCTCTCAGTGACTCTAGGATTCCTCTCCAGTCTTGGACTCCGAGATTTACCCATCAGTGACATTATTAAGCCATCTATCTGTCTACGGTCATTCAACTCATCCTCAAACTGAACCACACGAATATCCTGCAAAAGGCATCGCAGCGACGATATAATGACTCCGGCCGCAACCGAGGGGAAATCTGAAGACAAGATGGGCGCTGAGGAAACGCAGAAGGAGAAACAAAACCCCACCGGTATTGTCAATGCAAATGGCATAGAGGCTGAACATAGTGATGAAGATGAAGAGAATGAGTCCGTTGAAGGTGGTACTGGTGGTTCGTATGAGTTTCCTTCGGCTAGAAGTTACTTGCTACCTCCCTGTCCGGAATGCGGGCGACTGAATGTGACTGTTACAGGTGGCGAGGGAAAGAAAAAGAAGAAAAAGAGGAAGGCCAAGAAAAAGAAGCCCCAACAAAGCGAACCACCCCGTGTTGGGCTGTCCAAACTATTCCCCGACGGTAAATATCCTGAGGGCGAACTTCAAGAGTACAAAAATGAGTCCGTTCCCACATTCTGCATGGTATGGGTCATCTATTAACTACTTGCTATCAGCAATTCTTGGCGTACGACATCGGAAGAAAAACGGTATCTTGAGAAGATCGCACTAGAGGATCCCGAAGAAACGTATAATAACATTCGACGCGCAGCAGAAGTGCACAGGCAAGTACGACAATATGCTCGTCGGACCATCAAGCCTGGGATGTCGATGACGGATATCGTTAATATGATCGAGGATGGAACTCGTGCACTAGTGGAAGAGAATGGGCTGGAGTCAGGGGTTGGCTTTCCCACAGGAGTCAGCTTGAACAATTGTGCAGCCCATTATACCCCTAATGCAGGAGATACCATTGGTGAGCTCATGACTTACGCCTTTAACGAGAGGGACTAAGTATTTGGCGAACAGTTTTACAACAGGGTGATGTATTAAAGGTAGATATTGGCGTACATGTCAAGGGGAGAATCTGTGATTCGGCGTTCACACTGAACTTTGAACCCACTTATGATACTCTCCTGGAAGCGGTTAAAGCTGCCACTGATACCGGTGTAAGGGTATGTCGTGTATCACCCGATCTAATTGGCACCTGATTGCTCATGAAAAATCAACAGGAAGCTGGCATTGACGTCAGATTAGGTGAACTTGCGGGATACATCCAAGAGACCATGGAATCATATGAGGTCGAAGTGAATGGAAAGGTCTATCCTGGTAGGCTCTCCATTACACCGCCACTAATACCGTTCACCATTCATGCGCCTGTAGTTAAGCCACTGGAAAATTTGAGCGGACATTCTATCAATAAATATCAAATTCACGGAGGGAAATCGGTGCTGCTCGTCAAAAATGATGACCCTACAAAGATGGAGGAAGGTGAATACTTTGCTATTGAAACCTTCGGCTCAACAGGGCGAGGCCGCATCGTTGAAAGCGTGAGTGGGCCGGGGATTTCAAATAGGGGTAACACTTACATTTGCGGAGCAGGGTGAATGTTCTCACTACGCGCGGATCGTGGATGCGCCCCACGTGCCTCTAAGGTAGGATTTATCGACCGAGACCTGGATCGCGTGAGCGCTGAATATGTTATTGAAGGCTGACAACTGCAAAATCATTACTGAAAACGATCAATAACAATTTCGGGACTCTGCCTTTCTGTCGAAGATACTTGGACAGGATTGGGGAAAGCAAGTACCTCCTTGCGGTGGGTAACCAGATTTGTCGCACATGCTCCGGGGGCTGACGAGTCATGCTTGCAGCTGAATCACTTGGTCAACAAGGGAATAGTCCAAGATTATCCTCCTCTGTGTGACCAACGCGGGTCGATGACAGCACAATTTGTATGTAGCTCTCTCTCTCTTCGTTGCATGCAGGGTCTCAGATGGTAATTAGGAGCACACAATTCTTCTGCGGCCGACGGTGAAGGAGGTGGTGAGCCGAGGAGACGATTATTGAGTGGTGTAATGGAGGATCGGGCCGAGAATGATCGATGGATCGGACCCCACACGGGGCAACCCCAAATTAGGCAGTTCCGTCATTGCCGCCACTCAAGACTTGTACTATACAATCCAAACCTGGGATCAATGAAACTTGTTCTTTCTCCGCTCATGGTTTAGTTCCTCCTACCATGAACAACCTCCTTATGAACGTTCTCCTCCCTCCCTGGCTCTCTCCTCGGCGCCCATCAATCCGCAGTCCCTCCGAACAGCCTTCTGGCCAGTCCCCCGCTCAATCGTTACAGTACTACAGCACTCCTGGAGTCTTCCCCCCCTCAGCTAGGGTTGATCCTAAGCTTAAGCGACAACCTCGACGTCCTCTGCACCTTTGGGAATACTGGAAATATGCTGCCTTCATCGCAACCAAAGGTGAAGCGAGCGGTTGGCCTCATCATCTTACTAGGCGCTGAATCGGACTTCACGACAGCGACGGAACTGACTACCGATGTACTCTCACACCAGATATGGGGTCCCCGCAGGAAGTCCTGGGGCATTGAGATGACGATCGCCACCAGTCTTGTCCGAGGCACCGGCCGGCACACGGGACTCATCGACATTGTTGGTACCCGCTTCCCCGTGATTATGGAGCCCCACAATTGATGTCCTCATTTATCACAAACAGGGTACAATTCGTATGTTCATGAACATCGGTGGGCTTGTACCTTTGCCATCGGATGCTTTAGCAACGCCTGTGACATTTCGTGTGAGAAAGCGGAACCTACGAGGGATTCTTGCACCATTCGATGCAGCCGAAACGGGCTTCCGTGAGCTCTCCGGGGAATGGGTTGTCGGGAAGAAGACCTGGCAACGGCTACAAAGTGAATGGAAAGTCTTCTCTACCCACCCCCCGGAAAAGTCCCCGACCTCGACAAAAGAGCGGATTGTCTTGTATGTGCATGGAGGTACGGATTATTCTTGTCATTGGGGGTGGTTCACTTGATAATAGACGACATGTTGCAGGTGCTTACTATCTTTCTAGTGCTGCTGCACAACGCTTGGTTTCTATTCCTCTGGCAAAATATACAGATGCCAGAACCTTCGGTGAATAATCTTGGACACCTAGTCTTGATCTTCGCTCATGCTCATATACGTGCTTCAGCCATTGACTATCGCCTTGCGCCAGAGACTCAGTTCCCTGGGCCCCTCCACGATGTAGTCTGTGCATACCTCCGCTTGGTAGAGGATCTTCACATCCCTCCAGAAAACATCATCGTCAGTGGTGACAGTGCTGGTGGGGGTCTCACCCTCGCCCTTCTCATGTATCTGCGAGACAACAACTACCCATTACCATCCGGGGCTATTCTCATGTCCCCATGGGTTGACCTCACACTCAGTTGCGAGTCTTGGGATTCTAACGCCATGTATGACGTGGTCCCTTTTCCCCTCATGGACAGTCATATGAATCCCATTGCGCTGTACCTTGGCGAGAAAACAGAACAGTACCTCACACACCCATACGCGAGCCCATTGTTTGGCTCATTTGAAGGTCTTCCCCCTTTTCTCATACAGGCGGGTGATGCAGAGGTGCTGAGGGATGAAATCACTCTGTTGTCCCACAAGGCAAGTTTGGCTGGAGTTCTAGTAAGACATGAAGTCTATGATGATGCGGTTAGTAGGCTTCTTTCCTCCCTTGGTGGATTGATGCTTAAATTGTTTGTATAGGTCCACGTCTTTCAAGCTTGGCCGTGTCTCTCAGCCACTCGTCGAGCTTATGACTCTATGCGCAATTTTGTGCACAACGTCCTGCCGAAATACCAGGCTGGCTCGTTGCAATTCCTTGGAGATACTGCAGAGAAGGGCATGGAGGCTGAAATCGAGAACGACAAGGCTGTTGTAGTTGGTCGTGACGGAGTTGAAATGAAGGATGGTAGTGCGAGGCAGAGGTTCAGTGATGAACCCGACCTATCTGTCAATTCGATTCCTTCGCCGCCTCCAGGACCATCCCTAGACCCATCCGACGAAGATGAGAAGGACGATACTGACAGTGATGGATATTGGGAAGTTGAGGATGTTTGGGAAGAAGATAATTGGTTGAGAGGTGACGGAGAGGATGGTATGGAGTACCTCAGTTGTAAGCGAGGTATTGTTCCCCAGCGATCAGGAGAGCTTCTTCGATTTAGTTTGCCGGGTGACGAGGACGAGGACGGTACTGTTTCGAGCGACTTCATGCCACCGAAGGTCAACTTGTCGTCATTTTCTTCCCCTAGCACACCAGTTCCCGTACTATCCCGTCGCGAGCTCCCGGACGAGGACGATGGCTATTTCCTAAACCTAAACAAAAACCCAAGGCGCACCAAGTCCACAACAAATATAGTATGCGCTCTTGGTAACATTTCTACTCGAAATTTCAACAACCCAAAATCACTGACCGCCATCCCCTCTACATTATCCCCCATAACAACTCCCATGACGAGCCCACCTAATGCATCCCAGCCGGTCACACCCCCTCCAACACCGAACGTAGACGTCGACTCGTCGTTGGCGGCACGATTATATGCCCTCCCTAGTTGGATGTTGACGCCAGCCAGTGAAGGCAGCAATAGTTTCGCGCGGTTGAAGAGTCGTATCCAACAGCCCGTGAGACCACTAACTGGATGCGCCAAGGGCTCGAGTGGTCCTGTTGGGGTCAGTGTCTTCACAAGCCCCAGAGTTGACGCACCCGCGAGCCCAGATGCAAGCTCAACATAGTGGAGATTTATTTTACGGGTGACCACGTTTGATTCTGACGACACGTAGTATTACTTGTGATTATGGAGGAAGGACGTCGTTTCTGCCGCCACCACCTGCTGTTGTATAATAACATGGTTTTTTTAATGATCGTAATTATATCCATTTTTATTAGCTATTGCGAAAAATCAAAAGAGATCTACATATATCTACATATACGAGGGTATGCGACAAAGAATCACTAAATACTAGCAAGTACACGAGGGATGAACCCATCAGGTTGGACTCCTCCTGCCGGCCTGAATATCCAAACCTTTTTGGTATATTTCCAATTCCTCGATGACATTCATTAGTGCATTGCGTTCCCAATTGCCATACAAGAATCCTTCATACAGCATGGTGGTACCAGCCCACGCAACGACGACTGTAAAGATAATAAATATTGGATTGATCCAGGAATGGGGAAGCCATGCTGTGCCGATAGCAACACCAACGAGGAGAGCGAGACATAATGTGAAAACAAACAATTCCCTCTTAGACCTTTCCAGAGAAAAACGGTAGCAATCCGTGAGAGCCTTTATGACTGACATGACTGTTCCTTTAGACAGCTCCGTTTGGGTATCATCAGTGGTGCCACTGTGATAGGTGGACGATGCCTCAGCTTGATCTGGACCGAGCACAATATCCAGTGTTGCCTCTAGGCCGAAATGGTCGGAATATGAGAATTTGTGCCCTGGTGCTCTCTCGGTGAGGACGACGTTGCATTCCGAGGCACGTAGCTGGGGATATGCTTGACCTCGTGGTTGGCGATACAGAATGTAGTCGAGTCTTTTGCCCCAGAAAGTGGTCGTCAGGTGGGGTTTGCCTGCGGACCAGGTATTAATAGGTGAGTCGGCAGTAATACCATGTTTGACAATAGCATCCCGTGGGCTGAGAGCTGCGATGCTGTCGTTGTCGGGGTGGACAACAGCCCACGAGTCGTGCAAAGCGGCGTGATCGCGTATAATGGTCATCGGCAATGTGATGGGTATACTGTTGAAGTCCCCTAGCTGTTCGTAATGTCGGGAAGTCAGACGAGGTTTGCTCCCAGGGGAAGTGCAACGTACCCCAATAACATAACGCCCTAGCTCTGCAGCCTGTCTTGCAAGTTTGGCATACTCCCAAGCATTTACAAGACGATGTGCTCTCCTATATTCTGGTCCATCTTCGCCGCCCTTGGCATAAAGCTGTGACACGATGAGTATTTCAACAAGAACATAAAACATGAATACGCACGTGAGTGTTAAAGATTTGTACCTTCCCGAGAAGCGGATGAATGATGACAACGCTCGCGGCAGCCTTGCCGACAAACCAGTCTCCGCCAGCAATATCAATAGGTGCTCCATTCAGAGCATACGGGTGTATGGAAGTTTCGACGAACGCGAACCGCGAGAATATGGCAAGACCTGCGCCCAAAGCACCACTGACATGAGGCAACAAAAGGTGGGGTAAGCACTGGAGGAAGAGATGAGGCAATGACAATCCACCTATAGAAGAATTTGGCATGTGGCAGGCGGTGTTGGACGGCTGCAGCGACTTTCTCGTAGTCTGCATAGACCCATATCTCTTGAAGGGCAATAATATCATGGCTGGAACGGGCGATGGAGTCAACTATTGCACTTATGCGTTCGCTGCGGTTCTTGGAGACGAATTTGAGACCCCTATGCTTCATAAGTAAATATTCCTTAAGGGACACGATGAGACTGACCAGCAGTTAAGACTCAGCAAACGTAGCTGGGACTCGGCGGACATGATGGTTCGGAGACAAATGAGCAGGGAGCTGTATATCCATTTCGGGCCGATAAGTCTTGGCGCTAGTCTTCTTTGACTGCAATTGCCAGAATGCCCGACGCTCACATCCGGTGCAAGGTAGTTGCCCCCCAATTCCAGAAAAAACTAAGCTCAAGCTTTGGCCCAGTTCTTCGACGACGACGGAAATCCCATTGGAACGGGCTGTCGCTTCGGTCATAAATGCCGTTACGTCCACCCCACTGACACCGACTGGAGTTTCGCAACGCCTCACAGGGTACGCACTGTTCATTACTTTGTCGGTCGTTCGCATCTCATAGCTTTCCAAGGGTCGCGCGACCTCTGATCGTCCTAAGAACAATCGGCAGGGACCAACCACTGATCTAGGTTATTCCAGACCAACCTCTTCACACAGCGAGATGCAAACTCAACAGGACGGAGGGCCACTAAGTGGCAGGAGCAAATGGACCGCCAGTCCAACTCGGACACATCAATCGAGTGGTTCTTTCTCGAATAGCGCGGGCTCAGGTTGGGGTTCCTCAGCCTGGTCAAATGAACCAGGTCCGTCGAGTAAACCATCGGAAGCGCCTCAACAATCCCTTCTTGGTGGATGGGATTCAGAAACTGCATGGGATACATCAACAAAGGACTCCACAAGTTGGAACTGGGGTGTACCGGCCCAAGATTCAACAAGCAATGGTGGCTCACGAGCTGGTAGTTCCTCCAACCCATGGGGAGCGTGGGGTACAGATACAGGTATGCCCTCAGGCTGGAGCTCAACGCGACCAAATTTTCACAAGTGACCATTTCAGTGCAACAAAGCAATGTCCGGACTGATGAACCGAAGGTGCCTTCGTTCAGCCAATCAACAATGAACTCCCCTTCAATTTTGTCCGCAACCCCTGTGCTATCGCGACTCCAGAAATCCGGCGATCGGCGCGGGCTTACCGTCGACACTAGCAAACGCCCATCCTCGCCACATAAATCAACAAGTGATACTATCTCTCCATCTGCCCATTCGACACCAAGAACACCTCAGGATTCGGAAATGAGAGATAACATGCTACTAGCTTCATCCTCCGCTCCTGCTCCCGCCGCCAGGAAGTTCCCACTTCCAACGCGAATTCGGCCACCACTACCGACGAGACTTAAACAGACCTCAATCGCCACACCCTCTGTCGTCGAAACAACCGGGAACAAACCTCCCCCCACGCCCCTATCTGCTCCTCAGGATTGGACTGAGATACCTTTATCCAGTTCAATAACTGGCCGTATTAACCAGGATGATCTGGCGAGCGATGCTTCTGGATCAATATCCCAACTTGCAACACGCGATCCGATGGAATTGCATGCAAAATTGATCAAGTGAGTGACACGGCCCCATTGACGATATTTTATATTCATGAAATTACTATAATGAAGGGAAATGATGAATGCAGTGTCAATTCGCTACAGGCTTCTCAAAGCTGAAGACAAGAAGGTCAAATGGCGCGAGGCACGCGCATCCCAATGCTATCAACACTCCACCCCCGCAGCGCAAAAGAAATTAGAGAGCACCAATCAACTTTATAGCGAAGAGCTTGGAAAGCTAACCAAACAGCTGAATTCGTCGCTCAAAATGGCCGTCCAGTACTCGGATGCATTAAATGTCCATAGGGACTTGATTGCAAAAGGGCTCGACACGAAGAAGATCATATTGTACACAGATGAGCTTCGGGACTGGGTTGCGGATTTAGAATTGCCTAAGCGAATATTCACCGCGAGAGCGTTGGTCCAACAAGAGAAAGAGCAAAGGGATGCCTTTAAGAGGCAGAAGCAAGAGAAAGGTGAGCCCGGCCTAGAACAGATACGCTTGGCGAGATACTAAGCTTTGGGACAGTGGATACACTTAGAAATTCCATTTATGAACTAGAACTCAAAGCAACGGATATCTGGGATGACTTCTGTCACCTGCAATACATCCAACCCCAGCGCTTCAGGGAAGAATTTACTATAGCAAAAAATGCCATGGAAGTAGAAAATCCAGGTGATACCCCTGACCTAGAGAAGATGTTTGCAGACTTGGGTGTCGGCAAGGAAAGAGTTGAAGTGGTTTCCAACAAGACGAGAGCTCTGGATGGGAGTCTCAATGAGTATATGCCCAAAGCTCAGGAGCTCCAAGAACAAGTCAAAGCTTTGGAGGAGGAAATTGCAGATCTGCGGAAGAAAGATCAAGAGATAAAGGCATTCCGTCAAACGGTAAGTGAAATCCTCTTTGTATTATATTGTAGCCTAATCATGTATAGGCCGACGCAGAGATAGTGCAGCTGGAGCAGTGGAAGACAGATGATAAACAAAGACTGGACCAGCTTTCTCAGCAGATCGAGGGCCTCCACAAACTCCCTCGACCCGCACCCCCTCCCTCGATCAACGTAGACGGACTATCGCCCTACATCAACGAGCTCGTCACAGCGTATGTTGCAAAGGATATAAAACCTGCGTTGGATGCAATTGCGGAAGCTTGTGAAAGGGACGTCCAGCTCGTCAAGGCAGAGTTTGATAAGCTAGTAGAGCAGGTAGTGGTGAAGACCTATGATCTCGTCCAAATGATCTTGAGGGCGCATGGATGGGTACCACAAATTGTTCCGCAACCTGCATGATTGAACTGTGACTGTATTTTATTCGCCCACACTCTTTTGGGATATTCTTGCCATGATAATGTATTATATCAGTCTGTTGCATTATAGGTCTTGGATGTAATCTCTATTATAATCTATCTCATGTCCATAATATGTGCGTAGTGAAAGTTCCAAAGACCAACCGATGGCACTGAGATCACATCGCAGGTGCTGCCTCAACTGGTGCATCATCAACCTCCTCATCACTCTCCGACTCTGGTTGCGGGATGTATCGAATATAGCGGTCATAGTCCTCTCCGACGCTCTCGAGGTACTGCCTTAACATCTGCTCCCGCGATACTGGCCGCACCTCATACCCTTCCGAACCTCTCCTCATTCTTACATCACTCTGTCCGTACATGGTGCCCAATGGTACATCATCACCTTCCACATCATCGTCAGAGTTCACTTGGCTATCGCTGTCGTCGTCTCCCGTCGGGTAAGACTCGCCTTTGTCGTAATCCGGATGGTATGGGGGTACCCTGTCATGCGTTACTGGTATACAAGAATCACGGCTCTTGGCGCCTGTGCGACGTCGGGAACTGCTGGTAGGCTGAAGTGTTGGGTTTAGGGTATCGTGGCCATATGTCCATGGAGAGGAAGTTTCAAGGTGGTCGTAGTTTTCGGGTTTGTAGGTATCTGGGTCGCGGGGTGGCCAGACAGCAGCAACACCTGCGCAGATGAAAGAGCAATATTGTGATTAGGGCTAAGTTGTATCCGGTTGGACAGAGGGCAGGGACGAACGGAAGGGTGAGGGGGCGAGTTTCGGTGTATCGAACGAAGATCTCAAACAAATTTTGACGCTTCGTTCTGCGCCCGGTTCATGGTGGAAAGCTCGTTCCACTCACCGTCTCGAGTGGATAGCTCGTACTTAAGACCCGAGCCCAATGGACGTGTCGGACAGCACCACATGAGTGGCCTTTTTCCAAGTACGGAATTGATATTACGTCGTCTGCCGAGATCCTGTGTGCAGTTAGAAGACGGTGTCTTTGAACAGCTAAGAACCACTAACATAGGGGAATCTGACCTGAAGCTCAAATTAGTGCAGCTCTTAGGCATAACTTGTAGTTAAACTTACTTCGCTGATTTTGCCTTTCCTGACCATCGTCGCCGCTTTGTCCTTCTCCCATCTCTCGATCGTCGTAGTGTTTCCGAGCAACGCGTTAAAATGGTAGATGCTGTAACCGCGTGAGTGTATTTCATTGCAAATAGACCGAAATTATGCACCTGAAGCCTCCAACTGCGAGGAGAACTGGGGCAGAGGTGACATAGTTGAGGATTATGAAAATGAACTCGGTGTTGGAAGGTCCGTCCTGAGCACTACATCAACAAAGATAGGAGGCCCGTAGTAAAGAGAATGCTCACCCAGTACGGACTGTTCATAGCATCCAATACTCTCCTAGTAACCATCATAAGATGATATGAACAAGCGATATCCACGTAGAATAGAAAACGAATAAAGTGTCCGTGGTTGAAGTGTCCGACGCAGTTGTTGATCCATGGGCAATGGTGGTCTTGGCTACCTGTGAGTAACGCATCCACCGAGGTCGGGAATAAAGGGGCGTACCCATACGTAGTACACATCTGAAGGAATCATGAGATTTCCGCGAAGTGTGCAGGCACAAATACTCACCTATTACATTGTTTGCAATGATGGGAACGAGGAGGCTTGTACTTTTGACACATACGACAATAGCGGGGCGAGCCCGTAAGCTTCTTTACCTCATATCCTTCTGTGTGTGTATCTGGTCTCTATGTATGGTGAATAGTATGAGCACGGCTGTATAAAGAGAGGTCGTAACACGCGCACCCATGATTCTGGGACTGTACCAGGATCTGTGATGATGCATAGATAATAGTTCCATAGAAGCAGCCCAACGAGAACACTATGACCAGTGTCAGCGTCCAAACCCTCGCTAAGAAATCTAAATGCACGTACTTGAATGGTATTAGGAGTGTCAAAAGCTCGACAGAAACTTCGCGCTTATACCACGGCCAAATAACAAATATTTGGGACGAATATGCGATGAAGCAGATGAGACAGAGGACGAAATTCACAAAGAGCAATCCAGTGATACGTCCCATATCCTGAAGGACGCCGTGAACGGTGTTATGGTAGGTTACGACGCAGCACTGTCGGCTGAGCCTGTGAGCGTCCGAAAAAGGCAGGTTCGGCAATCAACGATTTTCCAGTTTCTTTCCCGTTTCCTCCAGGCTTCCTCCGCTGGCTAAATGCTCTCTGTCGCTCGTCAGGCCGTTGCACCACGTTTGGCGCGGAAAGCTGCCCAGACAGTTCTCTACTCATCTTCCAGAGCCGGTATGCTTGATTTATATTCTACACTAACTATTATTTACCTTGCTACTCTAGCGTCCAATAGCGCGCCTGGGGCTACCAACCCATCTCCGACCAGCCCCAAACGTCATGACCCAGGCCTTGAACAGCGCCGAGCAGCGCGTTTGGCTCGCGAAACTCTTCATGCCAGACAAGCAGCTGCGGCTAAAGGGACAACGAAGCCCCGCAATGTCCAGAACGACGTAATGATGTCCGCTGCCAGTGTCGCCCTCTCTGGGTCCCCGAATAAAAAGAAACAAAATAGCAGCCGACCACGAAAGCCTTCCAGGCGGGACCAATCCTCCAACCCACGTGGAGGCACCGAACGCTCGCGAATGGAGGCTTCCAAACCCGGGGCGGCAGAAGCAATCATGGCTTTCTCTCAGCGTGAAGCCCCCAACCGTGCAGCAAAGTCAGCCAACAACAGGAACAACGGAACGGTTGGTGACTCTGGTGTGGATGCCCCACAATTCACTACTCCCGAACCCATCGCCTCCGACCTCACAGCCGCCCTTAATACCGTTCCCAATCTCACTTCGTCTCTTCCACCTATCCCTGCCTCTCAAAAATTGCGAAGAGTTCCAGCAGACTGGGCAAAGAGAGTCTTTGGAGGGGATTATTCCGCGTATCAGGTAGACACGCAGCACTACCTGAAGGGCGCCGGGGGTCCTAGGTCAGCCTATGCAAAGATCATACTTGGACGCAACGCGAGTATACCTTTAGGATCTCAGAAGGGGTTGGTCGATGTTATTCGGAAGGTAGCACGGGAGGATAGGCCCATCAAGGCTTGAGAATGGTGCTATGTTATATCGGAATCTGTGATCTGTTCTGAATGTTTATTGCATCCAGCTCTTATATTGAATTAAAAGCATAGAATTAATCAATCTTTTGACGTTCACGTACGGGCCGACAGCAATCCAGCGCACCTGTTGAGAGATTTACTCGAATATCGTTGCAAGTTTGACTGGCCCACTTGTCTCTAGTCCGCTTTTGCAATAGAGCCGAGGAGTCGCTTTCACACCCGATGAAACCACAGGAACATTGACGCACTATTACATATACATAGTACGGGCATACAGGCTTCCGACTAAGATAAAGCAGCCACAGACCACGAAGATAAACTGAAAGGCAGTTACAGATTAAAAGACAAACCCATATCTACTGAGTCCGAACACTGTATCCCCTACTCCCGAATAAGGAACACGGAACCTCCAACATACTCGAACGCTTATGTCTATACCCCTGTCCCACCCACGACCCCATAATCATAATTTTGATACTTCATCAGTTCCTCCTCAGGCAAAAACTCATCCGGCAACCAGAAATCATATTCCTTACTAATCTCCTCTGGCACCTTCGCCCCAAACGCCATCTGGTGCCGCTGTGTTTGCCTCACACTCCCCCTTATCCCAGCAATCAACAACTGACAGTCCGTACGCCGTAGTTCACCAGTCTCCGACTTATATTCCACAAACTGCCTCCTGGTCCAGGGCGCTCTTCTTCTTGCGTACGCTGCTGATGGCCCGGCATACGCTGAAAAGGATGAAATAGCATCTGCTGCTGATACCGAGGCAGATATCGACTCCGGAGCTTGCGCGAATAGTACAGAAGCAGAGCGCGTTGTGGGTGGGGGGATATATTCTGACACAGCTGGCGAAAGTGGGATTGGTATGGGCGGGGGCGAAGGTGAATGATGAGGTGGACTGGAAGTGATCATTTCTCCTTTTTGTAGAGGTTCCTCAACTGTCACAATGCGGTCAGCTAGAGCAGTGGGAAGTAGCTCCAGCTCCAGCTCTGCAACTTGTTGAGGTGATGGAGATGGTGTAGGGGAAGTTGGTGGTACGATGGAGGATTCCTGGGGTTTTGGGGGGGACTGCGGGTGCCGCACCTTCTGGCGTTTCGTAGGTGGTGACGTCGTTAGTGAATGTACGGCATTGGCGAGTTCTAATAGTCTTGAACCCCCTTCCACACGCCCGGTACCTTTAGAACGATGCCGGGGTACGGGCTCCACTTCCATCGGGTTAGATTGCGAATAAATACTTTGTATAATTCGAAGGGGCGGGGGAGCAGGATGCCGAGGGAAAAACACAGGTGCAGATTCTTGGACAGGAGAGGGAGCAGGCGAGGGCTCCTCATCTATGTGTATTGGCGGACCCTCTGAATGGTTTTCTTCAGGAGCCGGAAGCTCCAATGATTCAACAAGCTCTTCTGGAGGTGCCTCCTCAGATCCAGTTTGAGGGATAGTGACAGGGCGTTCACCGGAGGGAGGCGATTGTCCTTGTGGGAGTGGGTTGGGTTGAGGACTGTGGTTAACATGAGTCTGAGAATGAGGTATTTCTTCGGCTGAGTCCATATCAAATTTGCGTTCCGAAGAAGCGGGTCGTCCCATGGAAGGGGGAGGATCCTCCTCCTCTTCTGATTCCAGGCCTACATCTTGCTCTTCAACAGCCTCTTCGAGTTCTATTGGTGGTGACGGTGGTGGTTCGAAACTCGGATATGGATTGAGCTGCAGTGATTCTCCGAGTCTTGGGAGTGACGGGGGAGGCGTAGGGGAAGCTACGGCACGCGACCTTCGCCTTCCCATAGGCTTTTGAGTAGGAAGTGGTGGTACACTTGTTCCTGTCGAACGTTTCGAAGTTCGCGAAGTGGACGTTGGGGCCGGTGACTGAGAGGATGAACTTTTCCCCCATGGTTTGAGCCTGATTTTGATTTTCTCCTGCAGCCGGCCATAACCATCATCAACATAAATATCTTCCTCCTGGTCTGACTCCACTGCATCGGAGACAGCGCGACGAAAGGGCATTGGAACAGAGGGAACACTCTCGCGCACTGCAGGTTGTGGCTGAGTCCTGCGCATTCGGTCCCGTGGGAGCAACACCCGATATCGCTCTTCTAGGGCAAATGCAATATCCAACATCTCTTTTCGCCGCCTTTCTCCCTCATTGTATGGGATAGCGCCATTGACGTATGTACCAGGAGGACTTGCGATGCCGAGTTCAATATCCTCCTCCTCTGGAACACCAGGAGCAGGGGAGAAATGGGAGGCTGGTAGGGCGAGGAAAGCAGAGGAATCCATGACGCGTAGTTGTTCTATCCGTTCCTTAAGTTTGTATTGTTCATGTTGTAGCTTTTCCTTCTCTCGCAGCCGCTGTCGCTTTTCAAAACTCTCGTATTTGCGGTGTCGACGTTCATACGCGGCATCTGAGGTATCAATATAAGCCTGTGGATCCTTCATGATGAGTTTCTGTAAGATGAAACACGGACTGAAGACCTACATCTTCTGGACCGCGCGGTCTGAAGCGTGCAACCTTCTGACGGCCTGACACATTGATAAATGTAGGTGTCTGTATTGTCAATTGCTCCCTATACGCCCTGAGAACGTCGGGCCGGTCGAAATATCGTTCGCTCGCGACTGTGGTAACAGATGGCACAGCAGCCCCAGTCAAGCTCGACGAAAGTTTGTCGTCTGTGGTTAGCAGGAAAGGAGTGTCAAGTGGGATGACTGCCTCCGTCTCGACTGTACCTCGAGCGAGAAGAAGTAAGGACAAGTAAGGAAAGAAGAAAGGACGACATACATCTGCGCTTCTGGTGTTCAAGGATCATGATGTCGGTTTCACAGGTGCCGACTCCTGGGCCACCGCGTCGTGCACGGGAAGGCAAAACGCGCTTCTGTCGGCCATTCGAGCCAGATGCGGACGAGCCAGATGGATCCATGCAAAAGTCGGGAGTTGCGAAAGAAAATGATTGATGGATGACGCCCGCCAAAGCAAAAGAAACAAGCTGCCCACAAATAGCCACAAAAGCGTGTGTGCTCTGGGTTGTACACGTAGTGGGTAGCGCGTGCGCCGAGCGGTGCGCTGAGAGCGCGATGTGGGAGGAGAAGAAAGTAGGCTGCACCAGACAAGATTGCCTGTGAACGCGAGCGAGCGCTTATGGCAAAGTCATTGGGCCAGCCAATCAAATTCCAGAATGTAGATTACAAGCGTGCTACTCGACCATGCCCAGCTCCTTGCACAAATACCCAACCGTCTCTCTCTAGTGTCGTCACAGCATCAACTACCATATCTTTTGGCACCAGAACATAATCGGTATTCCTGTTACACACTTAGCCTCGTCCCCCTAGCAAATAGAAGGTTACAAACCATGTTGACACCGCAAACACGGGCACCTTGGCTGTTTTCAATGGCGCCGTTAGGTCCGCCAGAATTCCGGTCAAACCTGCTTCCCCTCAACTTAGGCTTTGCGGGTGTTATTGGCAACTTACTGTGTTCCATTGGCCCCCGAATCTTGATACATTTCCACGCACACTGCTCTTCATATGTCTTGGGCATCCACTTGTATGCCTCACCAACTATTGAAATCTCATCTTTTGTTCTCGTCACCGAATAAAATCCACCTTTTCCACTAGCCAAATCCTTAATTATGCACGGTGCCATTTCTTGGCCTTGTCGCAATTGTATGACGAAGAACGGCTCCGGAAGGATTTGCAAGTGGAGGACCGGGCTGGATGATGGGGGAGGCATGATTTGTGTCCAATCACCCCGTCCAGTGAGCACATATCCTTATATTCCACCCGGTCACGTCACAGATGCAGTATTTGCACCAGGAGCTCCTAGTGTGCCGTCCAACAATTCCAGGCGTAACCCCAAATCGTTAATCCACCACATAGCACGGAGAGAATGCGGCGTTAAAGGGTGCTAGCGTCCTTCGCCAAGGGTATTGTTATTCACGTGTATTGATGTACTCATCTTAAGAACTGAACCAATGCTGTTCAACTGTACAATTCTCGACTCCAGGTTCCCCACACCCGAATCACGACGCCTTAAATACCCACAATTTCCAGGGAAAAGTCTTGGGTATGCGAACTTCCTGTGAAGACATCAAATACCGTCGTACCGCTCGGAATTCCGTCACTGGTGAAGCTTGTGGATCCCCCGGACATCAATAACAAAGAGCTCCCAGAGGCAACCTATAAAAGGTGAGGTTATCGACATACATTCACGTCACCCTTGAGTTTAAATCACGAACCGCAGAGAATGTAGTTGACGCAACCCCACTACCACAACTGAATGTCCCGCCACTTGCTCCGCATGTTCCCTTCGACGAAGTCATCGTGAAACTGGACATTGTCCCTGAAATCTGGAATGTTGCCAGTGTCTGTGTTGACCACGTCCCAAGAGACAAAAGGCCTCCCAAAGGAGAACCGGAATGAATTGCATTTATGGTCGCTTTAGCCGGAAGCCCTCCGGATGTCTGTATTCCGATGTTAAAAATCGGGTCTTGGACATGCGATATGACTTACTCCTGTTGGAGGTGACTATCCGTTTCCAATCAATACAATACTGATTATGATCAACATGTTTAACGAACGTACCGAAGTCGAAGTCGACTGATCAAATAGGGTCAGCCATGCTGTGTCGTCTGCCAAGGACCGTTGGACTTACAGTTGGGTTGGGTGTTCCGCCGGATTTCGGAGGATACTTGATACCCGAAGAAGGACACGAACCAGTCTCAGGAGCATCTATGATAACGATGCCAATTCATTCAATACCAAATTTTTAAGAGGTGCGTTGGCATACCTATTGCCACAAAAGTACCATCTATGATTGATCCCTTCAGGTTGAAGTAATACGAAGCTGCATTTAACGTGTCTCCGTTACAGTCAAGTGATGGTGTGACTCCCGATCCACTTTTCAGGGCCGAAGTGAGGCTAGATAGTGTGTGTGTCGCAGACGTGCTGGGAAGGATACCTGCGTTGGCTAGCCAGGTATAGGTGGGCAATGTCTACATGCGAACCGTGAGCATTATATTCACATACTAAATCGAGCTTCTCACTTGGAATAGTTTGACTACAGTTTGGAAGAACGCCACAGCCTGTAATAAAATGTCAGACTCTCGACGGTCTAAAATGGTTAATATTACCTCCGCGCCTTTTGGACTACCACTGGGCAGACAAGTAGTCCTCAAGGTGCTCATACAAGTTCCGTGTGTTGACCATTCATGCTTGTCCTGAGTTCAGCATCCTGCTCAACAGACGAACTATTGACACCTACCTCCCAGAACTGCTCGTTATTTCCGTTGATGTCGACCCAGTGCTACACAATGACATCGGTGCTCCGCAAGTTGTTCAAGTCACCATGACTTACGGTCTGCATAAAGGATAACGTGGAGGATGCCCCTTGTGCAGAAAGCAACTATGACCGCCCAACCCGTAAGTTTTCCATGCCTGTATCTTTCCACCAAGTGACATTACTCACGGAACTTATGCCAGTGTATGCGCGGGACGGATCGCAGTTCTCCTCAAAAGAGGTGTCGCAGCTGTGAGAAAAATATAAGCGACTCCACTCCCTCCTCGCCGAAAGTCAATGTTCACTTATCAGGCCAAAGACCTCAACAAAGTTGTCAGCTTCCTTCCGTAAAGACTAGTCAATTCAACGGGCTCACCGTGAATCGTCCAACTATCAGAAGGTCCTGTCGACGGATCTGTGTCCCAGAACTACACAATGCACGTATAGTCAGACCGCGCCCTCACACCATAGGCCATCAGCTTGGGATCACCTGTGTTTGCAACAAAAGGCCCTGTCCAGCCAAGATATCAGATTTAAAAGGGTCAATAGGCCGATCGGCCAAACACGCACTCCTGGACTCTCAAAGCAACATAGATTCGAGACGGACGATGTATTATGGCAAGATGCGGACCCGCTTGCTGAGCATCCCGAGACTATACTCGCATCTCTTCCAAAGAGACTCGAGTATTCTGCTGGTGATTGCAGCGGCGATGCTGCAACAAGAGCAAGCGCAGTAGCGATGATGAAAACGGCAAGCATTGTTGTTTGCACTTAGAAGTTCCTGAGGATCAGACTTTGTCTTTTTAATGCCTCCCCAGCTGTATTATACCCGCCATTCATTACGAGGTGAGAGAGAATTCGAGTTTGCACGTCGAATACGTTATATTTTTGCTTATCTCGAGGAATATCGCAAAGGAACTAAGATATTCATGGCTCAATAATTACACTGACAACGAAGCTCGGACAAAAGATGCCTCCCAGCACCCAAGTAATGTCCATCGAAGCGGTGCCTCGCCATGCATTCATGCACTATCATAGCAACTGCGTGTCAGGTGTAAATGGGAAGCATGCTCTATCCTCCACTGCATTCTTCTCGCTGTACGGATTCGGCAGTTGGCACTCACTTCTAGATTATCCGAATCTTTGAGCATACGCACAGGTTGAGCGAAGCCATGTGGGACAAACTTCGTTTGCGGGTGGCCTTATCTTTCCGCCAAACGTTGTCATATCGAATCGCTTGGAATCATTGATGTGTAATGCAGTGAGAAGGCGGCACAAAAATAGCCTCTCATTCTCCCCATTCAACAACAACATGTATCTATCTATAAATAGATCACGATCTTCGGCATCGACAAAATCAAATGCCAACGATAGAAAGTGTGTAGTCCTGGGCATGAGACGAACCAGTATAGACAGTGTAAACGGTCGTGCCGCTGGGAGTTCCATCACTGCTCCAGGCTGTCGATCCACCAGATGCCAATAGAAGCTGGCTTCCAGAAGTGACCTGAAAGAAGGTGTGAGTTCCGGGCTCGATGAGAATGCGGTGATCCACTCGTGGTGCTTACAGCTGAGAACGTAGTGAGGGAAACGCCGGAACCACAAGCGAATGTGCCGCTGCTGACACCGCAGTTACCCTTGGACGAAGTCATGGTGAAGCTGGAAGTAGTTCCGGAGAGGGTATATGTTGCGAGAGTCTGAGTGGACCAGGTTCCCAGGGAAAGAAGGCCACCAATCTTGGAACCGGACTGAAGAGCATCAATCGTGGCACGGGCAGGAACACCTGTCTGAATTGGGGAATGAGCGCATTAAAAAGGAAAAGGTTGTCGAATCTGACTTACCCCAGTAGGCGGGGGCTGAGAAGAGTGGAGAATCAGCGAACCATTTCTTACGTAGTGATTACAAAACATACATTGACAGTAGTGGTACCAGTGGTCTGCTAATGTATAAATAACATTATGATCGACCATGAGAAAACACGCGTACAGTTGTGGTGGTACCAGATGTCTTGGGGTAATAAGTGATGCCACTGCTGGGGCACGAACCGGCATATGGCGCATCTGATCATACTTTTGCATTAGACAAAATCAGAGACAATATCCCAAGCTCACCAATAGGAACGAAGGTGCCATCAATGCCGGAGCCAATGAGGTTGAAGTAGTAAGAAGCACCGTTCAGGCGGCCAGAGCTGCAATCCAAAGCAGGAAGGTGCTGGTAACCATCATCAACACATGTGGTCAAAGATGCCGAGCGACCATTCAACTCACTCCCCAACTGGCCTTGATGGCGGAAGTCAAGGTGGATAGGCTGTAGGTCGTGGAAGTATCGGGAGTGATACCGGCATTCGAGAGCCAGGTGTAAGTGGGAAGGGACTAAAACCGGAACAGGTCATGTCATTATCCCCAGGGTTGCGGCACAGAACCCACCTGGAAGAGCTTAACCACAGTCTGGATATAAGCAGTTGCCTGTTGAAAATTAGGGTTAAAGATGCGCGTCCCGAAGCCCAACTTATGACGCTCACGTCCGCTCCGGGAGTGCTGCTCGAAATGCAGGTCTTCTTGAAGGTACTAGATATTGTGTTATATGATTAGGTTATGTTGAGGGCTGTAGGCCTGTACCTCATGCAAGTTCCGTGTTTGGCCCATTCGTGCTAAAATAAATTCCATCATTCGTGAGCGAGCAGTCCGCACACGCCTTGAGCGCCTTCATACCTCCCAGAAAGTCTCGTCATCACCGTTTATATCAACCCAATACTGGGAGGGGCAAGTCAGCGAAGTTTCCCGCATATATGTCATGCGCCTACCTTTTGGATAGTGCTAAGGGTGCTACTCGCACCATTAGCATTGAGGATCTTGGGTATAGAAAAGTCAAATAAGATCCCGGTCGTATAGATAAAGGATACTCACAGCGGACATATTAGTGTACGCCCTACTAGAATCACAGCTCGAGTCGTAGGTCCCATCGCAGCTAGAAATGACATTCAACTCTCAAGAAACAAAATGATCTAAAACGGAACTCACTGATCGGGCCAGAGACCTGAATAAGACGAATAAGCAAGCCCCTAGGACAGGCACCTGGGTAAAGACATACCATGGATGGTCCAACTGTTAGAAGGACCAGTTACAGGGTCAGTATCCCAGAACTACTCGGATGCTATCGTCAGTACTTCCAGACTTGTTAGACAAACGAGTAACAGACCTGAGTCTGCATCAAAAGGCCCTACATGTGCGTCAGTTTCTTGCATCAGATCAGGGGGTGGGGAGCTTACACCAGGGTATTCAAAGCAGCATGAGTCAGAGACCGCCGAGGAGTTGTGGCAAGATGTAGCTCCACTAGTGGAACAACCAGATGAGGCCCGGGGAAAGAGACCCCCGACATCAGCCGGGGAACTCAGCGGAAAAGCAGCGGCAAGTCCAGTGAAAGATGCAATAAGAATAGGTACAATCATTGCGAACTGAGGTGTTCTGGAAGCACAGTTACTGGTGTCTTATAAGCCAGAATCGTGGATGGAAGTGGAGATGAGCAACATGGAACAGTAACCAGTGCTGCACACGTTCACTGCAATCATCGTTCATAATTCGAAGGCCGCCGAGACCGAAAACCATGAGCTACACCATCTACCCAAGGGAAAATTGATACACGTCGCTCCTTAGGAAGCAAATTTCGTTGACGGATAAGCATGCCATTTTGTCACGAATGTGGTTCTGAGATGAACCCAAATTGAGGAGTGCTTCAGACAGCGAACATTGGAGAAAAGGGTGTTTGGGATAACCATGTGCAACGTGCATAAGCGGCGAAGAAGTTATGCATACATACGATCCGATCTATAGAAGCTCTTAGACCTCGATGACATGGGCTCGGATCATGAAATAAAATTACTGATGGTTCATACGCCGCTGTGCTACGAAACGATGTAGGACTTCAGGAGGGAGGCTCTCCTTTTGGAGTTGAGGCGTCGGTAACGGGGACGGACCATTGGTCAGCCCAACCTTGTGATGGGGTAGAGATAGGTGGTGGGGCTATCGACCCAGGAGATCCTTGTGCAAAAGTCGAGGTGTTGGGGGCCATTTGAAAACCAAATGCAGATGCAAAGCGAGGATTGATGTGAGGTTGGACGAACGTGGAAGGTTGAACATGTGGTGCGTGATAAGATGGACTTGGGTACATGTACGATTGTTGATTTTGTGATTGACCAAACACTTGATTAGGGTAACCCCATGTGGCGTTGGGGTTCGTATTTGCAGAAGCGACTGAGTTGAATGCATAGTTGTTTTGCTCCTGAAGATAGGGGGAAGGAGGCGATTCATAGGGCATTCGAGGGTCATATTCTTCGTTGCCAAGACCGTTATCGGAAGGAACACGGTGATCCTCCCTGCCGAAGGATCCACGCATGACATTTGTACCACGTTTGCCTCTTCCACGTCCCCTTCCACGACCACGTCCATCGCCTGAACGAGAGGGACCTCTGCCACTGGAGCCGGAAGCGGAAGGTCTTGTATGTTCAGCTTCGATACGTAACTGGTAGTCTGAGGTTCCTATGCTCTCTTTTAGTTTGGGTGTGTTGTATGCATCCGAGTAAGGATCATCGTAAGGTTTAGGTGCGGGGCGAGATGAGCTAGCACCGTAGTCCAGGTCATACGGACCATGTTCATCGTACGCACTCTTGCTGAGTATCGACTCGGTCATCATATCCTGGTCACGCATTTGGGACGGCGTGGGTGTCGATTGTCTCGAAGAGGACACCGAACGTGTGCGAGATTCCGCTCGTCTGTTTCTGTCAGAATATTCCAAGCGTGAAGGGAGCAATAGGCACATACTTGCGTTTCAAGCGACTGCGATATGCTGCCTCTGCCTCGTCGTCCGAAAACTCCAATTCATCATCAGCAGGCTCTTCATCATGCACGTTGCTAGCATCGCTGCCTTTGAAATGCTCGAGTCGATTGACAAAGACGAAATGACTTCGCCTAGGTACGTGGAAGACATCTCGCCCCACTTGAACTTTTCCTGAATCGAGGGGGAACGTCTGATTGAATCTGACTTGGTATAAAGGCTGTGAAGTTGGTCCAAACGTCTCGTATATCTACCTGGGATCGCATCAACGGGCAGCATCAGATAAAAGGCAAAGGTACGCACATAGCCCATTACTTTGCGGTCCCCAAACACCAGCAGGGTATCGGAATCGAGCGCACTCGCGGAACCCCGGTTTGCATATCCAGACGCCAGGCCTTTGATGATCACAACGTTGTCGACGATTGACATGATTTCCCCAACCTTTTCAAGCTGTTCGTCCGCCTCTACTTGTTCCAGATCTGGGATTGTGACAGCAGCGTCGACAACCTCATTTTTCGTTTGTGGATAGGTATTTGTGGTTGACACCGGATCTTCGTCGTCTTCAAAATCAGCTACTGGTGCCTTTGGTTTCACAGTTTGGATTTGCTCCTCAACCTCTGACTCGGTGCCAGAAATTGACGAGTCTGTTTCAGAACTTGAACTGAAGTCCGAGGGTCTAATGAGTAGGACAACGATGAATTAATAAAATAGTTGAAGTGAATGGAGTAGGCGGGTGGGGCATACATAGGTTTTTTGTCATCTCCTTCCTCGTCATCCGGCAGAGCCGTCAAGTCTTTCTCAATTTCTTCTTCGCTTTCATTTTCGCTACCCGAACTCGCAACATCATCTTCCTGCTCCAGCGCAGCAGGTTTCTGCTTCTGCTCTTCCGGTAGATTAACGAACTCACTAATGAGTAAAAGGTCCTGAGGTAACGTCTGGGGAACCTTGAACGTGGCCATGATCAGGAGTTCAAACGTTCCCACTATCTGTTGGATAAATTTGACTGGCGTCATTTGATCCGGCCCGGATATTCGCGGTCACGATTTTTGTCATTCCGGGTTTCTGCAGTTAGCAAACGACCAGTCGCGTCCACTATGTTCAACCTCCTCCGCCTCCAGTCCGCTAGACTCGTATCGCGTTGCTACTCGACACAGCAACCAGCAAAAGCTTCCGTCAAGCTTGTTACGGAATTGCGCAAGCTCACCGAAGTTTCCATTTCAAAAGCTCGCGAAGCACTTGCTGCAACGAATAACGACGTCAGTGCCGCGCTCGAATGGCTCGAAAAAGACCTCGTTACAACAGGAGCCAAGAAAGCCGCAAGAGTACAGGGGAGGAGCACAACTCAGGGTCTCATTAGTACCTCTGTGCTCTCTAACGGAGTTGGTGTGAAGGGCGGGGCGGGCTATGGAGGCGTTCGAGCTGCAATGATCGAGCTCAATTGCGAGACTGACTTCGTAGGCCGTAACGAGCTCTTCGGGCGACTAGCAGCAGACATTGCCCATACTGCTGCATATATACCCGACGTGACAGGTTCAAAAGCTGCCTTCCAACCATCCTCCCTCGACCTTCTCCAAGACGCGCCTCTGTTGTCCAGAGCCGACCCCAGCGCCACACCATCTGGGACCATCGCTAGCGCCATACGCGACGCTATCGCCAAACTCGGAGAAAATATCACACTACGCCGAGCTGTCACTGTAGTCGAGAATTCGGCCCAAAATACGGACCTTGGTCTTCGACTCGCTTCATATGTCCATGGATCCATCAATGATCCAAACCAAGGCCGTATAGGTGCTCTCGCACTGCTTGCTCTGAAATCCAAAAGTCTCCCGCAGCTTCTCGCTACCGAAGCATTCCGTGATGATCTGGGACGCTTAGAACGAGCCCTTGCGCGTCAGATAGTCGGATTCGAGACACATAGTATTGAAGGGGATGGTGAGGGTGCTTTGTACAACCAACCCTTTATGATGTTGGGTGGTGATTCCTCAGATGCACCTGTGCGGGACGCTCTTGTTGCGTGGGGGAAGCAGAAGTGCCTAATATCACAACCTTCTGTCGATGAGGGTGTCGCAGTATTAGACTTTGCAAAGTGGACAGTGGGAGAGCCTATTAATGTTAATTCCGAATCTCGAGCCTAAACGCACTCTACAAACAACACTGGTCTTACAAGGACTGTAGAGTACTCCTACATAGAATACTATTTACATATATGAACCTAATTCTTCCTCTTCAAGTACACGCGCTCGATGTAGGGTAGGCCGAGATCCCATCCAATGGTATAATTTGAGTAGTCATCCTTGACACACAAGGTACTGCGAGTAATAGGTGTTAGTGTTGAATTGGGAAAGGTGACAGCCAAACGTACGCATCTAATATTAAAGTGAGTATTGTGTTTAACGTGGGGAAATAAATATGAAGGCACTCACATTGGATACCAACGAACATGTAGTAAGTCCCAAGGCCCTAAGAAGAGTAAATCAGCAACAGACCCTGCGGAAGACGGACCCACGTACAGTGAGTATATGCCACCACGAATGACCTATAAAAACTTGAGCGTCATTTCTCACAGAGCGGCTGACAGTGTGCGCACCTTCAAGAAGGAATGCAGATGGCCACCCCAAAGACAACTTCTGAGTGATTAAAAAGTCACAGAAAATATTGTCCAAGTTCCAAATTAAAAATCCAAAAGCAAACAGTAAGGCACCAGTGCCAAAGAATTTCCCGATCGTATGCTTAATATCAGTGGGGATCCGTTCGCCCGCTTCGGACCATTTGAGGATATAGGTAATACGCCCGGCAGTAATTAGGATAAAGATGGCGAATACGACTTGGTGGTATATTGGGTTCCGGTAAAGATAGCTGTGAAAGATAAGATATAAATAATGAATGATAGGAAAGTATGTGTGACGCTCACTAGCTCCAGGTGAAAAACGCATCGAAAAGCAGGAGGAAACCGAGTAGAAGCTTGGTCCGCAATGACTTGATACCGAATCCAGGTTCGTCGTCGAAGGTAATGAACACGCTCATGGAACCAACGTAAATCATCGGAAGCTCATCAGCCAGTTGGGCTTCGTAGAGGAGCGTAGCATGGAACAAGAAGCTACCAATACCAACAAGACCAATGCCCTGGACTCAGAAGGTAAGTAATCGAAACGCCGCGGTAGACCCACACCCAAACAGTCCTCGCTCACCAGGTACCCTAGTATATACCGCTTCGGTAGCCCTTGCTTCACAACACTCAGGTAGCCTATCACGGAGACGACGATGGTATACAGATTCGAGAGGGAGTTTGCCATCTCCGCAATGTATGGTGAGAATTGGTAATTTGCCTGTCGATCTCATGAGTTATTGCTGGGTTCATGGAATACCTGAAGTCAACATACCTCGCACCAGTCGAGGGTAGATGTAACTGGACCATAGTAGCCTGTCTTATTCAGCCACGGCGCTATGGTAGAGAATCCAGGCATGATGGGGAAGAGTGGAAAGTTGTAGGTAAGGGGTCAGAAACATAGTTGTTACTTAAATATCATACGCGCAATCTTAGCACGCGGCCCAGTGACTGCTAATTTCTTCTGCATTTGCGCAGTAAACAAGACCCACACAATAAGCCGTGCACAGGACTGGGACCGCGCTGTTCTTGAACCGTGTTTTGCACGTAGTTAACTCATGATGACGGAGGAATGCAGAGGGTTAGAGTGCCCGCGTCGTTGTAGCCTCCTCCTCCGTTCGTTGTATCTGGCGATGATTGCTCATTGCGGTATGTGGACGTGGTGTTCATTATCCACCTAAGACCCCGTGGTTCAAAACTCCCGCAGGCTCCATGTCTTAGAGAACAAAATTTATCTTTAGAACTGTTGACCCGACGCCGCAACAGGCCGCACTACAGAATAGAACAAAATCCCTCGCTTATGCTATTTGGGCCTCGAGATGTCATAGCTTCGTGATGAACGTCCAAACATTGACGTATTGCCCGCTCTGCCACTTGATTATCCGACATCAGCGATCGCAGTTTCCATAGCCAGGTGTTCCACTAACCATGTCCACTAGCTGCTGCAGGAAATAATATACTTGGTCTTGCTCAGGCTTTACTCAGCCAAAATTTAACTCGAAAGCTTGAAGGGTATTAGTATCGATGGATATTCGTGAGGGATTATGATCGTTCACGTAAGTATGAGCTACACGCCCGCCACTCGTCGTCCGACGAAGATCGCAGCAATTGGCATCCCACACTATTTTCATTGCTCAGTGCTGACTGTGCCTCGGCTAGTATGCTGGTCCGGAAATGCACTGCCCCTGGTAGAGGCAGGATCCTCTGGGTGACCTTTTTCGCAATACGCCATGGTGATCGTTCCGTTGCATGAGCAGGGAGAAATCAATTGGCCGATTATTGCTATTCGGATGAACCGAGGGGAACGGATGGTCCGAAGCAGGACACAAAAAGAAAAAGTCCCAAGGGTGATTCGAACACCCGACCCTGCGATAGTGATGTACTTCCTAAGAAGCCAAACTGCAATCGCATGCTATAACCACTTAGCTATTGGGACTTGTTTCATCGCGCGTGAAATTGGTCGAGGTAGGGTTCACGCCAGCGCTCGTCTACGTAATAGGCCAGTTTTCGGGTGTTCCATATTTCTCTTAGCCCCGTCACTTCCAAGCGGCGATACGAACGCTATGCGCAAGGTCAACGCTTCCCTTCTTCGTCATGGCCGTATCGCAACCAGACTCGGGAAGCCTCGTTCTTACACCACGGAGGCTACAGAACCCACTGTGAAGGTCACGACACTCCCCAATAAAATTCGTGTCGCGACAGAGGCTACGCCCGGTCATTTCTCTTCCGTTGGTCTATACGTCGACGCAGGTTCCAGGTACGAATGGCCGGAAGTATCTGGGGCCAGTCATTTCTTGGATCGCATGGCTTTCAAGGTATGTTTTTCCCCCATAGATTTCTAAAGTTGTAACTTCTGACCGAAATATACAGAGTACACGAACTCGCACAGACGAAGAGATGTCGACTGCAGTGCATTCTTTAGGAGGCCAAATCATGTGCTCATCTTCTCGGGAATCCATCATGTACCAGTCATCTCATTTCCACCAAGCGACACCCCTCGCTCTTTCACTCATCGCCGACACAGTACTCAATCCTTCGTTCCATCCTGAAGAAATTGAGGCGCAACGAGACGCAGCGTTCTATGAAGTCCGTGAGATCCGTACCAAGCCGGATATGATTCTTCCTGAAATTCTGCACAATGTCGCCTACAGCGAGAAGGGACTTGGAAACCCTCTTCTCTGCCCTGAGGATCGAATCAACCTCATTGACGAGCTTACACTTCGCACCACAATGCAGGAATGGTATCGACCAGAGCGTATGGTAATCGCAGGAGCGGGCATGCATCACGAAGAACTCGTCGAACTCACCGACAAATTTTTCTCCTCCCTCAAATCACCCACCATACCCCAGTCTACCAACTCTCGAACTAACGCTAATAATCCCACGATACCCACCCACCTACTTAACTCTTCTACACCCTCTGTTGCCAAGTCCCTTACACGAGCCGCATCTTACCTCTTCCCTAACACCACTGGCTCTCCCGCAATTCCCAAGAGCCCTACGTCGACATACACAGGCGGCCACCACTTTGTCCACGATCCCAAAGCCGAATTTAACCACCTCTATGTTGCGTATGAAGGTGTAGGCATTCACGATGACGATATCTACGCCCTTGCAACCATGCAGGTTCTTCTTGGCGGAGGCGGTAGTTTCTCTGCAGGTACGTCCACCCATTGCTCTCATGCAACTACCCCTCAATACAATCTCTTTAATAGGTGGTCCTGGAAAGGGCATGTACTCCCGCCTTTACACCCACATCCTCAACCACTACCCACAAATCGACCATTGTGCATCTTTCCACCACATCTACACTGATTCCTCCCTCTTCGGCTTGTTCGCCTCCTTCCTCCCCGCTGCATCTGGTTTGAGAGGAGGCAATACCCCGGGACAAATCCTCCCTCACCTTGTTCATCAATTGAGCTTGTTGCTCTATACCGCCATCCCTTCGGTCGAACTTAATAGGGCTAAGAATCAGCTCAAGTCGAGCTTGATGATGGCTTTGGAAAGTCGGGCTGTTGAGGTGGAAGATCTGGGTCGTCAGGTATATACTCCTTTGATACCCTTCTCTTGTTCACAGGCTGACATATATATACAGATCCTGGTACATGGGCGCAAGGTTCCTATTTCCGAGATGACAGACAAGATTGACGAAGTCGATGGCCACAGCATCCGCAAGGTGGCAGCAAGGATTTTCGGTCCCGACTCGGGTAGCAAGCCTACTGTGGTCTCCATGGGCCATGAAGACACAGGTAGTTTCAACGAAGTCTTCCGGAAATATGGGCTTGCTGCGGGTAATTAGACGCTACTTATGTGTTTGCTTATTTTATGGTATTGCTTAATAAACCATCAAACCCCTTGATTATATCGCAACACGATTGCTGAGTACATTTGAGGCTTATTATATTACAGGAATAGTACACAGCATATAGTATGAATCAAGAAACACTAGAATATAAAGGGAATCACGTGGGTTATTTGAGTATGCGCCACTTTGAGGAACGTGTCGTCGTCAAGAAGATTTGTGACTTGAGCTTGGTGGTGCCCATCCATGCGCTTTGTTGTTGGGGAATGAGATTTGTGATCTATAAGCCACGTGTAAGCGGCGCTCCACCTTCAATATTAACAAGGGAATCTTACGAGGAATCGGCTACCAGTTTTGATTGTCCCAGGTTCGACTCCTTCCGAGAGCGTCAGACTCAATACGTCCCAAACCGTGAGCTGAGCATATCTATTTGCGGGTCTTCGGCAAGTCTGGGAGTCCTGTACGACAATCACTCGGAAATTGCGGACATCTCTCGGTGGACATGTTGCCTATGCAAACCAGGTTAACCTTGCTCCGCTAATTATAACTTGAAATGAAACCATACCTCCAGTTCTCTCTCAATTTCGTCCCCAGCGCGCTCGCGTTCGAGTTCCATGCAGCGATGCGTATGTTTCGCAAGCCAGCCAGCGTCTTGCGGTGTAATGCGGCTCAACATAGCCATAGCGTCATCATGCTCCTCTAATTGATCGTAAAGTGTCTCAATGTGATCCGGGGGTTCATCTGCGGTCACGGAGGTCAGCTCTGGAGGCCTATCCACAAAGGCATCACGTACCATCTCGGTGAGCATGAAAATGATGGCCTGCTCGGCGTTCGAGCTTGTCGATGTATAATTCATACCTTGACATTTTCTTCTCGAGTTCTGTTTGGAGCTTTGACGCTTCGCGTTCACGTTTTTTCTATGGAGTCAATTGAGATGATATGAAGGACTTTATAAGCTATGATTGGTCGGACCTTCCATTCATCATTGATTTTCATCTCCTCAGCTTGGCCTCTCGGTCCTTCTCTCCGCTGGCGGCCGTTGGTATCCACGAAATACTCAATGAAACCAAGTGCATGGGACTGCAATGCATGAGTAGCATGGGCAATAATTTGATCGTTTGTCACTCACCTTAGTCACCACAACGTCCATGGCAGCAATAGTTCCGCCGTCTGGCGTCAAGGAGTGCATGGTCGAGATACAGGGGCCTCTCATGAAACCTAGCTTTGCGTCCCAGGGTAACAAATGTGACGAGTTTCCGGTAAGGACCAGCTTGACAGAGTTATATGCCTCCAGTATTTCTTGCGGATCTTTTCGCTCTGAATCAAGCTATGGTCCCATCTCAAGACAAGGCATCGAGGAATAAATGAATGTACTTACCCTTGCGCCGGCGACGCCAATTTTTCTCCCAATTTTTATTATACCCTTTTTTACTGCTCTGGCCATTGGTGCATCGATTTTAGCCCTGAGACGGTACCACCCCTCCGTAACTTCCAATTCGGGATACGTTGTCCCTAGGCTATTCCCGGATTCCAACCAGAAAATGTTTGAAACGCATAGAGCTAGTGGACAGGCTGCTGGTGCATCTTGTGTTGAAATCAACCGCAGGGCAGGACGCTTGGCTTGATTTAGTTCACGTTCATATCTATAAAGAATCAGAACTTCCAAGTTTGGAGAGCGAAAGGGCGCATACCGATATAGTAGTTGCCGTTTCACTTCTGCCCAACACCAGCGCTTAGTTGCCGGATCAGATTCGCTATCCGGATCTAATGCGACCATTCCGGCGAGCTTCCAGAGAATTAGACCCCAGTGATTGTCAACCCAAGTCTTGGTGGCCAGTGTACAACCCTGATCATGAAATTCCTTGAGAGCGGCTTCCGGTCCAAGTATCTGAATAGGTTCCTTCGCCTGTGACGGTAGCGTGGATACAGCGTGAAAAGAGTAGTAAATAGCGAGCGCGGGGGTTACTTGTTGAAGCTCGCGAATATTCCTGCGCATACAGCCAAATTAAACCTATAGTTAAATGAACCTAGATGGACGAGGGAAATACATACATATTCATAGACTCGAAGTCTTCTTGGGTAAACTGTTGTGGTCGGAAACCAGACGTGGCAAGGGTTTTCCGGTTAGGGGGAGGACCTGCCGTTGGGTTATGCTCAAGCATTCTGAAGGATGGCTGCGCTAGAACTCACGTAAGTCGAAGAAGGTCTTGAACTGTTTGGCAACAAGTTGATGGGAAGGATTGAGTTGGCGCGACGCAGACATGGCCGGGCTGCGAGGTACGCTTTGTGGTGCTCCCTTTCGCATCGATTCTTGGAGCTTTACCCATCCAGGTTCCCCTGGACGCATACCGGCTTTAAATGGTGTGATAAAAGGAGCAGGGGTACTACGAGAAGTGCTTGAGCCCGCGGGGGCACGGGTTGGCGTTTGTAAAGCCATCGGTCTTGAGGGAAGAATTGTAGGTCGAAGGGGAGTTGAAGGCGTCATTGAAGTTGGTGCACGCTGGGGTACATTCACGGCCGACGAGAAACCAGACCTTGGGTTCAGTGGTGAGCCGACGAAGCCTGCTCCTGGAGTACTTCTGATCAAGGGGGACCGGAAGGGCTTTTGCTTCACTTTGAGTTGATCAGTCGCTGGTATTGCGGGACGCGAAAACCCAGCCGGAGATGGGGTACCGGGGGTCTGAGAGCCGCCATTACTCAAGGACTGGAGAGCCGGGCGCTGGAATGTGGGTTGCACAGCAGACAGTGTAGGTTTTGGCAATTGCTCGTTGGGCTTTCCGGATGGGTCAATATTCTCTGTATCTGTCGGATCCTCATCCCAGATGTCCTTCAGCCTCTCTCGTGCCTTCGCAAGAGCTGTGGCAGAGGGAGCGAGCGTTGACTTGGATCTGAGACTCACAAAACCAATTGGCGGAGAGGTCACGGAAGAAGATGCAAGGCCGGCAGTTTGGAAGCCAACTAAAGGGGAGTCTACAGGTGGCTTGAACCATGCTTCGTAGTCCTGATCTTTTTGTGCCTCAGGGGATGCTAAGCGTTTCCGGGACTGTTTAATATTATGTTTGATCGATGAAGCGGATGCGAAGCCAAAACCAGGGAGAAGTGAAGCCGCTTGTCCAAAATTTGGGAGGGGCTGATTGGTAAAAGGGTTATCGGGATCGTCGTTGAGGTTAGAGGGTCCGGCTACGCTTGCAGTGGCCTTTGTGAAACCAAGTTTGGACGACACAAAAGAGACGTCGAAGGCATCCGATGTATGTTCTTGGCTGGAAGTCTGAGTAGTGTTTTCTGGAGACGAAAGTCTCTGCTTCTTCTTCACAGGAGAGCTGGTGGGCGTGCGTTCTTCGTAGAGTCAGCTATGTAGTATAATCGCAGGAGCTGGACATACCGTCTCGCCGCATGTATGGACCGTGGCAAGCATTGATCAGCGCCCAGCGACGCGAAGACGCGCCTGTCACGTTATCTCCCAATTTAGGCGTGACGTCGAGAGGTGGCGTGACGTGTGGTGACGGTGGTAGGCTGGACGACGACAGTGGTGGTCATCCGACACTGGCCAGTGCTACGTCGGGTGTGTTCCCTGGCTACAGCAGTGTAGGCGTAATAGAGGGATATAGTAAACCTGATCCTCTGATGGGTTCATGGGAGATCAATGACGAAATACACTCGCTTATCCGCACAATGGCCCAGGATTTACCACAGTTTTACCCAGTGAGCTCAGGAGGGACAACAGGTGCCCATGTGTCGTTGCATCTATGTTAAATACAATGCTATGTGGTGACGGAGACAGAACTAGCCATTCTGCGGAAGTGTTTTCCCTTTTATGCTAT
This sequence comes from Macrolepiota fuliginosa MF-IS2, assembly GCA_015584085.1. NCBI lineage: Eukaryota > Fungi > Basidiomycota > Agaricomycetes > Agaricales > Agaricaceae > Macrolepiota > Macrolepiota fuliginosa. Next base: position 326,500 of record MU151056.1, on the reverse strand, counting down.
CTTGAGCACAAACACCCACACAGCAAGTGGCTAAATACACAACACAAACTTGGCCCTGCACACGCAGCTCTCTTTGACAATTCCGACATTTCTCGCCTGGCTCAGTCAAGCACGACTTCTAGCGTGCTTCCAAGCATTCCTACCGTCGCGCCGACACATGAACGGAACCACAGCTAGCCAGCCCCCTCCAAACGGGTCTACCAGACCGGCTAAGCCTCCTCCCCCTGGTCCCGCTCCTCCCGCCCCGGCTACAGCTCCCCCAGCTCCTCCAACAGCTGTCCAACCTGCACCTCGTACACCAACCGCACAACAGTCCCCAACTACCCCAGTTAACGGCACACAGAATGCAAAGAAGAAGCGAAGTGATCCTCCTGTTGATCCTGCCACCATGTACGAGAGTGTCAAGAACAGAATAGCGGCGCTCGAGGAGGAGGAGGTACTTGAAGAGGAAGAGGAGAAGAGATTTGGTGCGTGTGTCCTATTCTTCCGTAATTTGGGCTCGGGTTGACCGGTGGCATACACAGTTGAGGAGGCGCAAAAGTCCATCAGAGGTATTGAAGAGAACGCCATCCATGCCAAGTACTTTGAACTGGTTAGAAACCCCTTTTATGCAATTGCGCAACTATTCAAGTAGGAGGGATTCAGTTCGCAGAATTCAAACGGGCCGAACGAGATCATGCGAAGGAGAAACAGAAGTTGACCAAGGACAAGGACGCAGGTCAGATAGGACTCATTACGACGACTAACGAATCTCATCTCTTACCTTAGCGAAATCGCAACTGACAAAGGCGAACCAAAGCAAAGCCAAGATAGAAGGGCTCGCCCGTGAGCTGCAGAAAGTGCGACCGATTATCTTCTCCCTTTAACCCTCTCTCACTTTCGACCCAGGAAAACAAACGCTTGCGAGTGCGTATGACGAGTCACCGCGCAAACCCTTCCTGTACTCATATTATGCAGGAGGACAACAAGAATCTCAAGCAAGAAGTCGATGACCAACAGAGCGAAGTACGCCACTCCACTCTCTTAGTCTACCCCCTTGTGTTCATCCCCCCACCAGCTTCTACAAGCGCGGAATAGTCTCGCAAAGCAAGATGACAAGGCAAAGCTTCAGGACACCAAATACCGAGAAATGCCCGACATCGTCATCAGAGTCATTTGTCGTTACCGTGCCGAGCTCTACTTCAAGATCTCCCGCAAGACCAAGCTTTCTCGCTTGTTCAGTACTTTCACGGAACGAATGGAAGACCCTGGGTGGAAGGGCGATGGGAATGGCGTATCCAAGGTCGAAGCGACCAAGGATGCGGCTGTGTCAGCCAAACCCAGTATACAGTTCATCTTCACACATAATGGTCGGACACTTGATGAAGAACAGACACCTGAAGATGCAGGCATGGAAGACCAGGATGAGATTTTGGCTGTCGAGTTGATGGATCTCACAGATGACGGAGAAGGTGTCGAGGAATGGGTGCGTGAAGCCAAGTTATCGTTCTTCCTGTCTAGAAACCAAAGCACCAAACACCAAATATCGTTGGTACACAGGAGGAACATGTGGAGCCTCGACGAGAGCAACTCAAGAAGACTTGGAACGATGATCCGCAAGAGTAGGCACAGCTCTCGCTTACATTTTTTTGTCACTGATTGTCGTAGAGCGAGAAAGACACTGGAAGACATATTCGACGGCGTGTAAGTTTGGAAGTTTTAGAAGTTTCACGCTGACTCTGAATTTTATCTCCAGCGTTCGAGAAAGACTGAAAGACGTTCTCCGACAATACGAACTGCGAGAACGACATTTTGAGTGTGTCATTCGCTCGAAGGAACTTGAAGTTCTGTTATCCCGAGCACGCTCAGCAGAATCCAAAGAGCTGCTGGAGAGCGAACGGACTCGAGCAGACAAACTCGATGACGAGGTAGGCCTCTCATTTCTCTGCCCGCCACGCTTTCCCGCTATCCGTTTCCCTGTCATCTCGTGCATTTACTCAATCCCTTTCCGTCTTCGAATTCCCCTCTTCACCCACCTTTCACCCACCGCTCCGCGCTAACTATTTTTGTGGGGACAATATCAGGTACAACAGCTCAAGAAGGAAGTCGAGGAAGTCCAAGGCGAGAAGAACATCATCATTGATAGGCTTTTGACCTGCTGTAAAGAAGTCAGTACATCCTTCCACTATTTCATTCACAAGTATCCCATCTCACTGGGGATGGGCCCATTTGGGCGTAGTTAAAACAAAAGCCTACCGCAGAACGAGCCCAACGGCAATTCGCAGCTCTCAAGGAGGAACTGGAGAAACTGGAAAAGAAAATACCACGAGTTAAGAAGAGCATTGATGGCGCAGGGTAGATTCTCGTTGACAGACCATCCCCTATCCATGGTTTCGTTATTTGACAAGCGCCCCGCGCGACGAGGCCAGCAGGTGGAAGCACTGAATCTGAAATCCAAAACCAACTCAAAGTCCTGACAAGTGACATTGCAACATTCCTGATTGGAGTGATTATTTCTTTATTCTACGATCCTAAGTCATGAAAGAGTTCATTGTCCCATTGTCCGATGAAAAAGTCTATTCATTCGCCTCAAATAAAACCCGGCAGCCATTCTACGCCAACACATCCAGCTCCTCCACAGAACCCACTAAACCTGACTTGGTGAATGTCTTCCCCTTGACACCTTCCAGGCCCTCGCCAGCATACGTGACAAGGGGGGAAATTTCGATAGTGACCCCTTGCTTCACGGTTGCGCCAGCATTCTCCAGGAAGCGTTGGTGCTGGGCAAGTAAGTCACGGCGGCTGGTCTCAGCATCATCTGAGCCGGTACCAGGAGCGTTCTTGAGGGGGCTGAATTCCTCGCTCCTCTCAACTTCCAAGACAGCGAAGCGTTCGGTATGAGGGAACACGTCAAAGACGAACATTTCGAGCTTCATACCGTTCGGCTTGCTTGGCTTGACTGACTGGCCGGACCCGAGGTCGACGTGGGGGATCTTTTTGCGGGCGATGTGGAACGCGAGCTCATCCTCGAAACTTTCTACACGCTTCAGGAAGGCCGTGGTATAGAAGTGATTGGCTATGTTGCCAGCTCGGAAAGCGAGTTCGCCAGTCTCTGCATCACGTCGTTCGGCTTGCTCTTTAGAGATCTCGGAGTACTCGACGACACCATATTTATTGCCACGTCGGGCAACAACACCGACGGATTCTGATGGTGATGCTTTGGGGACGACTTTAGCAGCGCAGTCGGCTTGTTTATGGATGCCATAGCCGAGGAAGACAGGGTCTGCGACACGGACTAAACAGTTGTCCACGCAGTATGCGTGGACGTAGAGAACCTTGCGTTTATCGAGGTCGGAGAGGACGGAATCAGGTTTATTGGGGGAAAGGGGAGCACGAGTAGCAGCATATACTCCCCCATTACCATCTGGAGCGACGGCAATGTGAGAGGAAGAATCCAGAAGGACTTTTCCTTCCATAGTCAGACATGGCAGGGTACCTACGAATGGATATCAGCTTTGGCATGTCTCTGCACAAGGAGGGGCACACCTTGTTCAAAGAAGACGACGTTGGCGGGGTTCAATCCAAAGTAGGAATTACGGGTGAAGAAATCCTCGGTCTCACGGCGGGTCGGGCCACTGGTCATGACATACCAGGGGATAATCACCGAACCCGCCGGCTTACGATTTTCTTGTTCTGCCACGCGTTGCAAGCTCGCGATTCGTTCCGCTTGATACTGGAATAAGGACTTATGGGATGGGAGCCCAATGTCATAACAACCCTTGGGTGCACTACTGCCTAGGCGGGTACCCTGGCCGCCCGCCATGAGCAGAACGCCAACCTGGTTACGAGAGATAGCATCGAGACCTATGCGCCGCCATTCTTGCTGCTTCTCGGGATTGCCGACCACAGAGTCGGTAGCTTCCTTCGGAATTGGTTCAATGATCTCCGCCTGTTCTGCGGTATCACTCGAGGCGGCTTCTGCAGCGATGGCCTTCTTGTAGATGCGATTGACACGCTCGATGTTGAGGGACTCGAGCTGGGCGGTAAGGGCGTCCCGCTCAGCCTGTGAGAGGTTGGCCCAGAATTTGAAGAGGTGCCCTTGGCCTGCGGCTTCGTAGCGTTTTTTGAGGTTATCGATAGACATGATGAAAGTGTAGATGAATGAGTGGCGAGGAGGTTGGATGCCGATAATTATATGCAGGCAAGTTAAAGCTCGGTACTTGCCGTTATGCAACGAGCAGCAGTTACAAACCCTGACATCAGCCTCCTGTGCAGTCCCTTCCCGCCCAACACTGCCCCCATCTTGGTTTCGACAACTCCGTTCAGGGTTGAAACATACCCCAGCAGCATAGGCCTCGACAAACGAGGAGTCAATGGGCCCACCCTGCCCTTTTTTCGTTGTTTTCCTTCCTGATGGGATCTTCACCTTGCTCGGGTTGCACCCTTTACGTCGTACCCACTTGCTGATGAGCTCCTGAAGGTCGAACACCTCATTTTCTCCCGTATCCGTACGTAAATGCGGCTGAAGGGAGAGGGGGGATGGTGTTGTAGATCAAGATAATTATGAAGTTTTCGGCTCCTTCGGGCACAATGCCAAGGTTGTCAGGCAGCGCGTCAAAGCCTAGTGATTTCATGCATGAATGGCTCTTCTCTAATGCCGTTCCGCCAGAAGAGCGAACAAACCGCACATTTTTGGCATGTAGACGTCGACTAAGACCAAAGGGGATATAACGGGCCTTCTCTCTCACTGTTTTGCAACGTATCGGCGACAAATCCTCGCTTAGCCTTTTGGTCATTTGGCCCCAAAAATGATTCTCTCTTACGTTTACTGCTATATTTAAGCAGTGTATCCATGCTTCTTCTCAACTGACCGGTCTGATGGCCCCAGGCGCCGCAATGTATCTGACATGGGACCAATGCTCAAAGACTTCAAGATCCAAATTATCCACAAGCAGATTTTGTTCAGGCAACTAGCACGCGAAGTTCAACCACGATCATACCAATTTGGCATCTGTAAATTTCATGCGGGCTTCTAGAACCCAATCACCACGAATTGGCTCGTACCACCGTATAAAAGCTCAACCATATAACTCATGGTGCTCCTTGGTTCTCTGCACACGTATTACCATGGTATTTCTACGCGCTTTTTTCATAGCCTTGCTCGGCTTTGCTTCGTCCCCTGTCAGTCATGCCATTAGCCCTGGCTTTCCCTACGGCAGCCAGAAGGTTCGCGGCGTCAACCTAGGTGGTTGGCTTGTCCTTGAGGTGGGTGCAGGCATTCAGCATCGATATCATGTCATGATTAATTTGTTCTTAGCCTTGGATAACGCCCTCAATATTTGACAATACTGGTGACTCTCGTGTCGTTGATGAATGGACTTTTGGTCAATTCGTGGACCAAGCCGAGGCGACCAGCGTGCTCACCAACCACTGGAACACTTGGGTCACAGAGAATGATTTTGTACAAATTGCCGCAGCAGGGTAATGCACGATGGCCACGAGTTTCTTATTCTTGGCTCATCGATTGGCAGACTCAATCATGTCCGGATTCCGATCGGGTACTGGGCTTTCGACGTTGCATCTGGGGAACCTTACCACCAGGGACAATTGCCATACCTTCAGAAGGCGGTCACTTGGGCTCAGAACCATGGGCTTAAAGTGATCGTTGACTTACATGGTATGCATTGCATCAACATCTATTCACGTCTTTCATGTTGATCGGTCCTTGTTGCCGATAGGTGCGCCTGGGAGTCAGAATGGGTGAGTATCGATCCGTCGGCATGTGCATCAGCCACCTTGTGACTCACTGTGACCGCCTTTCGTCCGCGACAGATTCGATAATTCTGGTCAGAAGAAACCTTTCCCGTGAGTGAAACATACCCACTATTCAATCTGTCCTTAAGGCATTGCCTGTACAGCGAGTGGCACACGAGGTCAGACTATATCAGTCGAACTGATGCGATCATCAAGACGATTGCATCAATGTATAAGGATATGACAGATGTCGTCTCTGTCATTGCTCCACTGAACGAGTGAGCATTTTCCCTATTGGGTTTGACGGTGTATGTTATTAACCTGGTATCGAGGCCCGCGGGTTTTGACGGTGATGCTGTCCTGAGCGTCACAAAACAGGTGAAGACTCAGTTTTTTCATTGGCCCCTCGACGTCATCCAAGGCTAAAATCGCATTACACAGTATTGGTTTGATAGTTATGGCAACATTCGGTTTGTTCCTCGCCCCTCTTCATTTCATGGTCCTGATGGGCTCTGGACCCCCCTCCTGTAGATTCCCCTTCGGTACCTCACAGCAGAGCAATATCATGGTCATGATTCACGATGCGTTCCAACCACTCAGTTTTTGGAACGGCTTCATGCAACCTCCAAATTGGGAAGGCGTTCTTCTTGATACTCATATTTATCAAATGTTCTCCGATGCCGTAAGGTCTATTCTTATTTCTCCATTCTCCCATCTCAAATTGTCGCAGGAGAACCATTTGTCTCAACAACAGCACATTCAGGAAGCCTGTAGCAAGGCATCTGGGCTGTCCACTGCACCCCTTTGGGCTATTGTGGGTGAGTGGACACCTGCGGCCACAGATTGTGCTAAGTACCTCAATGGGCGAGGTATTGGTTCCCGTTATGACGGCTCATTCTCTGGCTCGACACGCGTCGGAAGTTGTACGGGTCTTACTGGTAAAGCCTCCATGTTCAGTTCAAGCTTTAAGACTTTCCTTCGCCAGTTCTGGGAAGCCCAGACAATATCTTATGAGAAGGGCCAGGGTTGGATCCAATGGACGTGGAAGACAGAGGGGGCAGATGAATGGTCCTACCAAGCAGGCTTGGCAAATGGATGGATTCCTCAGAATCCAACCAACCGCCAATTCCCCAACATCTGCGGCTGATTAGTGTTCACTTAACGTTATACTTAAGTTTTCAATACTGCACGTCACTATATACCCTGTAATTTTTTGAAGAAATATGCAAGCAAAGTATCAATACATGCTTATATGATGCATGCCAAAGTTGAAGCCAACATTTCTTCCAAAAAAAAACCTGAAACTGGTTCTTGCCCGCATTGTTAACGGCCGATACTTCCATCCTTGACTTTGACGACTCCACAATCTTTGACGACTCCACAACCTTTGACGCGCGAACGAACTATTCCAAATTTTCTAGAAAATCTATCGGCATGACGCAGTTCACGGTGATTCCATGAAGGATGGGTCTAAATTTGTTCCATATCAAATTTCAATCACCTGCCAGCTGTGTCCAACTCCAGACCTATTTTGTGTTGTGTAGTCCGCACCTTCTGACTGGCGACTCTTGGATGCCATGCACCCTTCCATAACGGTGGTACTCAACACGAAACGTAATGCCGGATCAGGTCATGATATTGCAGTAAGGAGGTGACCCCTTTTCCTTGTCCGGTTTTTTCCTGCGGGCGCCGTGCAGCCCTTGGCAAGTTTGGGGGACCGCCCGGGAGCTTGCTCTTACTTGCGGCAGAGAGGGTTACATTTTCTACTGGGATCATTCTTCGCATCCGAATCGCTGAAGACTTTTGAAAGGGTTCAATGGCTTCAAGCGCACAGCGCATCAAATCTCCAGTTTGAAAATCTTCGGTTCCTTGGCAGACTTGTTCGATTCTTCACGGGTCTTCAAATATTTCGCTTCGGCCAACTATTCGGATCATGTTTTCAGAAATACGTGTTAGCATGTCAAGCCGAACTAGACTGCATTCATACCGTAAAGCGTCAGCCATTAGTGCCAGAAGCCCTGGTCCGCTAGTCCGATCTACATAAGTATTTGCTGAATGAACGGAAAAATTCTCGGCCCATCCTTCTCACTTTTTTTTGTCTTGCCTCTGAACCCAAGCAACCACACTCCTTTGAAAATATGGTGCACTCTTCTGGTCTGGGCACAGTCTTAGGGGCCATTCTTGGCCTCTCTCTCGCTCGTTCTGCTTTGGGTCTTACATTTGGATTCCCTTATGGTCAGGAGAAGGTTCGCGGCGTCAACCTTGGTGGCTGGTTGGTATTGGAGGTAAGTTACATTGGTTCCGTGACTGACAGTCTATAACTGTCGAACTGTCGTTAGCCTTGGATCACCCCATCCATTTTTGACGGGACGGGAGATGAGCGTATCGTCGACGAGTGGACATTCGGACAATACATGGATGAATATGATGGTGGTCAAGTTCTTAAGAACCATTGGGATACATGGATCACGGAGAATGACTTCAGGGATATTGCTGACGCAGGGTGGGTCGTCGATATAATCTCTGTAGAAGTTACTATCTGCTAATTATATTTTATGCAGGTTAAACCATGTTCGGTTGCCCATTGGATACTGGGCATTCGATACCCAAGACGATGAACCTTTCTTCCAAGGACAACTGCCTTATTTGGAGAAGGCTTTCATTTGGGCAGCCAAGTATAACTTGAAGGTCATTGTTGATTTGCATGGTAAGTCTTTTAATGAGGTGCGCCTAGGGTTGGTACGGTGCTGAGTTTGCCTTGTGCTTCTTAGGTGCCCCTGGCAGTCAGAATGGGTAAATCCTACCTCTTCAATAGTGACTCCGTTCAAGTTCTGATCTCGAGGTCTTAGCTTCGACAACTCTGGTCAGAAGATGCCGCGCCCGTGAGTAGCTGAACTACAGATTGATAAATGTCAGCTCATCTTGTGCTTATAGACAGTGGCAAACTAAGCAAGATAATGTCGACCGCACCGTTGATATTATTGAGGAGATTGCATCGAGGGTCAAAGATATGACCGGTGTGGTCCCCATTATTGCACCACTCAACGAGTAAGTACATTGTTCATCCCTCGACGGCAAGTCGGTTAAAAGCATCTCGCTTCTACAGGCCCGCCGGTTTCTATGGTCAGGATGTTCTGAGCGTTACGAGGCAATACTGGTTGGATAGCTATCAGCAAATTCGGTATGTCCTTTATGCCATCGACTTTCTCTCTAGTCTCTAATAAAACAATACAAGCTACCCTTATGATGACAAAAAGAGGGAAAGCAACACCATTGCTATGATCCATGATGCCTTCCAGCCACTCAGCTATTGGAGTGGCTTCATGCAACCACCCCAGTACGATGGCGTCATTCTCGACACACATATTTACCAGGTCTTCTCCGTCGAGGTAAGGGATGCACTGGTTGTCGGTTTCATTCCGAAACTAATACAAGCACTTCCGTTTAGATGAATGACTGGACCCAAGAACAACAAATCCAGGGTGTTTGTGGTCGCGCTTCTGACCTGATGAATGCTCCCCTTTGGACTGTTGTGGGTGAATGGTCCCCCGCTTCCACCGATTGCGCGACATATCTCAACGGACGTGGTATTGGCTCACGTTACGACGGAAGTTATAATGGCACCGAGCGCCCACAGGCCTTGGCTCACGTTTGTGCCACGAAGACCGGTAGTGGTACGACTTTCACTCCAGGCTACAAGAAGTTCCTTCGCCAGTTCTGGGAGGCGCAGACGATCACCTACGAAAAGACGCAAGGATGGATCCAGTGGACCTGGAAGGCTGAAAATGCTGATGAATGGTCTTACCAGGCGGGCTTGAAGTATGGTTGGATTCCTCAGAACCCGTCTGACCGTCAATACCCTAATATCTGTGGATAATTGTGTTCTCGAAGTACTTTGAGTTCACCCGACACTCGTTTCTGTTTGTTTTGAGTCGTGCATAATGATGATTACTATACCTTACTCTTGGACATGTACTTAAAATTTGGTTTGTAAATATATTCTGCATCTCTGCTCACAACCTGAGCGTAAAGGTATTGATTCAAGCAGAATGTGAATATATTCGTGAACCCTACTAGAAACTACTAGAGATTAGCATATGCGGTCCAGGGTAAGTTAAAAGGTATATATGTCTATGTTCAAATACAAGATGCGCGAAAGTGTTCGAATGATCATGAACGTGTGCCGCGTGTCTTCTTATACAAACCAACGATTAAATCATTGGCCGTAAGTGTAATGATACTACTACACTGTTAGATGAGCGTCCTGTCAAAGCAGGGGCGAACTTACGTATGTGGAGCTATCCGCATGAAATGAGCGGTCGAACCTGTAGTAATGGCGTGAGGATGAGCCTTATAAAAAAAACAACTGCATCATACCTTTATACAACCCACGAACGCCCTCTATCTTGAATGTCTTCCAGAGACAGTCTAAAGGATTTTTGTATAACGTTCCTCTCATCCTTCCGTCAGGCCCAGCCACTGTAGGTTGATTATACATGCGTGTAAGAGCGGTATCTGCGGGCTGCATGGCCACACACTAGTAAATTTGTGCTTGTTAGATCATGTCATACGTCCATATAGGCATGCACGTACCACACATGCACCGGATATTGTGCTACTGATTAGGAAAGTCCATGTACTATCAGCGGGGAGGATTCCACGTTTGACCAACTGATTTTTGGTGAAGTTATAGCTTGGTAGCTGGACAGACGAGCCCATTGACGTCCGTAGGATCGCAGCATCGATGCCACGAATAAGACCCCGCGGCCCTTCAGCTCGTAAAATGGTCTTGACTGCGTCGAAAGAACTCTTGTAGTAGTGCTGGGCACCGACCGGGAGAGCTGGTGAGTATGCCTAAGGATGTCCATAAACATTTATAGACGCTTGTTCAGATCGATACGCCCTCACCTGCATCCGCGCCTTGATGAGGAACAGTGGGTTTCCCAACGAGGCTACACTTATGAGACGATGCAAGCATGAAATACTGGTAAAAACGCTTACCTCCAACGGCGCCGCTGACAGCACCTGCTAGCACCGATGTAAACGGTACATGTTCTTCAATGTCCAAACCAAAGAATTTGTTGAACTTTCGACGTAAGGGTTCATAGAAACCTACACCATGTCAAGAGATATCGGCTAGCGGCCAAGGGTTCCTCTTACCGAGACGGGAACCATTTAACAGAATCTAGCTCGCGTGTCAGACAGGAATGGAAAGATCACTGATTTGGTTTTCCACACACCTGATAGGCATACTACATGGAGGGCGTTAACGTTGCGCGTAAGATGCAAGACCACGTTTACGCACTGCAGGAGGCAGACCCCGTTGCAAACCCCGAATGCCCTCGTTCCGCCAGGTCTTTGCCCAGACGTCAAGAGTATTCTTGTACACTCTCTTTCCTCCACTCTTCGCAAGCTCACCTTGCAGCTGGAGTCGCGTTTTGGCGACTTCTGCAGGATTAGAGACAGTGACCTGAACACAAGACAAGATATGCGCATGTCAGGATCGACGAGGATGATTGATGACTAGTCCATACCGCCGTGCATGCTGCAATTGCACCACAGACAAAACCCTCTGCCGTGGAAATTGGGCTTGACGCTGAGAAGCTGGGCTTGGCGGCGGCCATGGGATAGCGGAGGAAGGGGAAAGCACTAAAGAAAAAGTTGCAAGTGAGGATTCGGGAGGCCAACCGGATCGGGGATCGAGATCCAGTCACGTGACCAGACCCGTTCTGGGTGATCGGCAATGACGCTCTACAACTGGTCAGTGGTTAGTGACAAGGCTCAGCTGCTCTAGCTCTGCCCACCCAGTAATGACCGCTCGTCCTCGACACCACGCGCCATGACAAGCCACCTCAGCACCCGCGCTGTTGTTTCCGTTGGTCTTCTGGCTATCACCCTCCCTGTGGTCTCGAGACTTGCCGCGTCTCCTCTTCTTCTTCTCGTTCTCTCGCCTATCATCTTCTTATTCTTTACTATCACTTTCGTCGTCCTCACACTATTGCTCGGCCACCACCTTGATGCAAAACGGCAACGACAACACCCCCACGTCTACCAAGCTGCACGTCCATTCGCATTCTCAACCCCTGCAGCATGGCAGGCGGTCCTCACTCGCTCTCAATGGTCTCAAAATACGACACAACCCCTTCCGCCTCTGTACCCTCAGTCGCCTGAAATATCAGCGGCGTTAAATGACATCCTGAACAAAATCATCAGGGATTTCGTTTGGGCGTGGTATCGCGAAATCTCGTCTTCTCCATCCTTCCCAACCACTGTTTCATCCCTGCTTCATGCTTCTCTGGCACAGCTGTTGCACAGGGCTTCTAGCTTGGATCTTGCGGCGCTCATTGTCCGGCGAATACTACCCAAAGTCACTATACATATTGATCAGTTCAGACAATCTGAAATGGCGTTGCGTGGTGCAGGCTTGGAGCGCAGGCTGACACAGTCGGAAGAACTTGACCTCTTGCTCGCTAGTCGCTATGTTGGAAGGGGCTCCGCCAAACTTCATCCCGCAATAGATAATCTCTCCACGACATTCACCAAACAGAATGAAGAGATGCACCTTCGGCAGCTTATTGATCGCGTGCTGCCTTATATTCTGCCCGACACTGAATCTGAGAGCAAAGCACTCAAGATTGCGGCTAGGGAGATTATCGCGTGCACTGTACTATATCCTGTCATGGATATGGTCACAGATCCCGATTTCTGGAACAGAATGATTGATCAAGTGGTACGTTCGATGTTCGTTTTTTTGCTAATAAAATGCTTACCCAGAGCACCCCTAGGCTGGTGCCGCTATTCATCAACAGTGAGCATAATTTTTTATTTCTGGGGTTCTTTGCTCACCCACTTCTTTCCAGGAAGCTGATTACCAAAGTTCGGAACATACTGGAAGCTCAATCTCCGAAATCCATTGATCGCCACCCCTCGAGTCAGGTACCGGCACCCCCAACGGCGGAAACGATAACTATTCGTACTGATATTCGTAAATTTGAATCCTTTCTGCGGAGTATCAATCGTTGTTCGTCTCTTTTGGACGCTAGGCGGTTGAAGAATGACATCGTGGGTGAGATCCGGCGGACCCGCATGCTACTTGGTACGCCACGCTGCCGGTGCTTATGCAATCAGACACTAAAATAACCCCAAAAGCTAACCACGAAAAGGACGATTGGATAAACGGGGAGAAAACAGAAGACGTCGTTGCTTTTTTGGATAGGCTTTACACTGCCAAACGTAAAGTCGAAGAGCGTATCGTTCTCCTCGGCGGAGGGGACGATTCCAAACAGCCAACGCTTCAAGACACCAACAGCAAACCGAGGGTATCCCTTCGTGACGTCCTTAGGAACCCAAGCTCGCTCTCTTACTTCATGGAATTCATGGATCGCAGACATCGTTCACTCCCTGTCCAATTCTGGCTTACTGTTGAAAGTTTCAAGGACCCTCTTGAAAATGTTGGCTCGGACTCTTCTGGCTCAGAAGATGATCTACAGGATTTATCCATCTCTCCAACCCTGAAGGAAGATATCTCTATGATTTTTGACCTGTACTTCTCAGCACCCACGATAGCTCCTACACTCTCTTCTATATCCAAGAAACACGTAGATATCGTACGCGACTTCGTACGTAATGGGGCCGATCCTTCCCAGGCAGCACAACGTCGGGTCAGACGAAGCGTCTTGCTTGCTCAACGTCAAATCGAAAAGGACATGGAACAGGATTTCGAAGAGTTCGAACGTTCAGATCTCTGGTTCCGTGTCCTCAGCGATACGCATTTCGCAGCCGTGGACACGCGCAATGTCACTAATCGTGCTGCCACGGTCTCACCCCCTTCGCCTATTTCACCTAAGTCTGATCACCCTACATCACCGCAGAATATCTTCGATGGACCAGGATCTGGGTTCGGCTCTGCCTTGTCAATGCAACGAGCGGGTAGTTCGGGTTCCGGTCGCTCATTAAATCGAACGCCCACAAACAACATCGAGGTTTTAATGTCTCCGATACCCGATGCTGGCACAGAAGCCATACGAGCGCCGTTATTCAACGATCCCGAAGACGAGATGCAGAGGGCCGAAGAAAAACGAATGGAAGCGATCCATGCTGCTCTGACAGATATCATGGCGCTGGAGAACGAGCAATTAGGCCCTTCGCTATTCAGGGACGAGTCACCCGATATCGATAAGTCCCTCAAGACTGCTAGCAGTCTGGATAAAGGCAAGCGGAGGGCTGTCTTTGACGATGTGGAGGCAGAAGAAGCTGATGAGGGGGGACTGGAAAACTCGATCACTGAAGAGTCACATCCTTATCGACCTGCTGGGCCTGGAGATCTACAATTGACATACGAGATCGCTCGCCTAAGCGACAAAATCTCGCATCTGGAATCACAAGAGACGATGCTTGATAACCTCATACGGAAGGCCGAGTTAACAGGGGATACACAGGAGCTTAAATTACTCAACAAGTCGAAATCCTCTATGAACCGGGAGTTGAGGGAGTTACAGTTCCAGAAGACGCAATATGAGCAGCAGGAGACTGCTAATCGCCTGGTTTCGGACCGGACGAAAGTGTCGATCGTGAGCTCGACGGTGAGCGAAGAAGATAGCAAGTCGGTCGTGCGATACCTGGTTGAGGTTCAGCAATTAGCTCCAGACGGTAGCTTTGCGTCAGGATGGGTTGTTGCAAGGCGGTACAATGAATTCTTCAATATGCATAACCGATTGAGGGAGAAGTATGTCCTGGTTAAGAGCTTGGATTTTCCAGGGAAGAGGCTGGTGACGACGCTGTCTGGAAGTTTTGTGGATATGAGGCGGGTAGCACTGGAAAAATACCTTCAGGTGAGCTATTTTGACGCTCCTCTATCTTAACCGCTTAACACACACCCCAGAGCCTAATTGCTATCTCCATTGTCTGCGAGAGCAACGAACTTCGAACCTTCCTCTCCCGCGACTCTCCATTCGTCGCTGGAAGCTTAGACCCGTCATCAAAACCCTTCTCAAGTACCGACCTGGTCAAGAATGTCTACAAGCATGTGACTGAAAGCATTGACGACATGTTCTTTGGACCCTCAATGCTCGATGTCATGATTCAACGACTTACGCGCCAAGCAGCCGAGCTCGCAGGAATTGTTGGTTCCGGTAGTAACGACGAAGATCTAGTTGCGCAAGCGTTGAACGCATCAGGAAAATCGGCAACAGAAGCAACGTTGATGAAGATATCTGGGGATCTAAAACTGCTGGAGGGAGAAGCGATGACGTTCACAGCACCGATTTGTGACCTGATTTTGGCGGTGTTTGAATTGAATAAGAAGAATAACTGGTTGAGGAGGCAAGCGACTCTGATCATTTTGCAGCAGGTTTTGGGAGGGACCATTGAGAGGTGTGTGTAAAGACTGACTTCGGGATGATTTTAGACTGACTTTATCACGAAGGAAAATCCGAGACACTGTCAAGGGATTGGTGGAAGAGTCAAAGATCATGAATTATTTAGATATGTTCAGGGATAATCTTTGGCCAGGCGGGAAGCTTAAGTCACCCGAGCCGCCCCGAACAGCAGAGGACAGAATGCGCACAAGGGACGAAGCTAATCGTAAACTTTCTTCGCTTGTACCTGGTAAGTACTACAGAATTTTACTGACCAATGCTGACGCTAACCTGGCTCCTCGCCTGATCAGATCTCGCTGCAAACATGATTGGAAGGACGAATGCCCGACGAGGTGCTCGTCGAATATTTGCAGTCCTGCAAAACCGACGATTGAACCAGCATATAGCATATACCATTGTTGATGAGGTTCGAACCCTTCATAATAGTTCGAAGCCTGCTGCTGATATCTTGTTATAGGTTGTCGCCGCGCTTTTCCCTGAATCTAACATCAGCGGGTCTGGCACTACATGATCCTCGTCTTTCATTCCAATATCCCGTTCGACCCATCTGACCCTATCTATCTATGTATCTGGACTCGTTCATATGTATATCAAACTACTGTTTTCAACAACAGGTCATGAGTATTACGAAGAGACACGATATCTGTATTTCACATACCATAGTCATTAATGCATCGGTATCCCCCATCTCGGTCTCGTTTTCAATCCTTGGAGCCCCAGTCAGTTCCATCTGGCTTTCGGCGTCTGACAGGGCGGGGGCCGGTGTTGTAGAGTTGCCGTCGTCCAAAACTGGCGTGGCAGAGCCCTCAGTGCTGATTTTAGATTTCTTATTTCGGTGCTTGTAGAGTTGTGTATAGGAGGCGTCCGGGTCGTCGTAACTGATACCGATGTCAGCTTACGAGGAAATAGGAAATCGGTGCAGCATACACTCTGATCGCATGTAGCAGATAGCCACCCGAGCCCGACATATTCATAAGAGGGTGTGTTCGGCCAGGTAGAACCTGATAACGTCGTAGCCAGGACTCGGTAAGACTTGGAGATAGCCATTCTGGAATATTTCGTAATTTCGTCTGGAGATCGGCGAGTATTTGTGGATGTGGGCTATACGCGACGAGGTTGGCTGAACCGCCCAGGTACTGGGCATATTTTTCGATGATTGAGTATGGGTCGTATTGCGTCGCAAGTATTAGTCTATTCAGAAGCTTAGAGTGAGACTTCGATGTTAAATGAGATGGTATTCCCTACCCGTCGAATTCACCATCAAAGAGCTCTTGTCGTGTAGAATGGAGATGATTTGTCATGGCTTTCCGCTTGTTTAGGCGAGATTTTTGACGCTCAGATTTAACGTCTTGTGTTGCAACTTCGCTCGACGGGAGTATAGGAGCATAGCTTTCGTCAGCTGTAGCCCAATTGAGGGACGACATTATATGGGTAACTTCGGAAGAAAAGTTCATGTTAGTCATGACGGGATATGGTGGGGGTGATTCAGAATCGTGAATCGTTATTATCCTTCCTTCGCCTTTTCTTGGATGAGAAAAAATAATCGCAGGTAGACCTCCACACGTACCTCCCATGCGCTCCAGCATAGCAGAAACCACCACTCCGGATGCATCGTCGACCACAATATACCTGCCTCCAGGTCTTACTCCACCCAAGTTCAGGAGTTGCGAGAGTGTATCCATTCGTATGTCTCGCAATCGTGCCTGGTCTTTTAAGAACCAATACTCGCAAACATTATGCAGGGTGGGGGCGAGGGTTGTGAAAGTTTTGAAGTACCTGTATGATATTAGGCACGTTCTGGATGGGTGATAAATAACCTTACATACTTCGCTTCCTTGCGCTTTTTGTATTTCTCTTTACTGTACTCAGTCTTGAGAGAATAATTAGAATGCTGCTCTATTTGCTTCTTGATGATGTCCTGGGTATAGTGTTAGCACTTGGTTTAATTGATGGAGACCATGAACCTACAGAGGCATGGACTCCAGTTTGTTTCAGCGCTTGAATCTCTGCGATCGTTAGGGGTTGCACAAACTCCCCGTCGTTGATGTATTCATTGGTTGCATCCGTATCCTCTATAAAGGGCATTGGAATGGGGAAGGTTTAGTTTGATGCAGCTCCTACCTACTTCCTGCAGCGTGCGAGGCGGTAGCGCTCTCAGCTTTTTGCCTTGGATCTCATATGTTATCCCATATGACTGGCCAATAAGTTCGTTGGCGTGGAAAGAACCAAATTTGTTGATAGTAGCCGTTCTAAACTCGAGTAAATTGCTGGCCAAAGGAGAGAAAGACAAGGTACGCACGAGTTGGGGTCAAGTTTTACACTACGAATATCACCGCTCGTCAGTTGAATGAGAACACTGTCACCAACTTGAATGACCGCGTCTCTGAGCTCCGGATCGCGTTGAACAGCATCTTTGCGTTGTTTCACTTTCGGAGGCATAATGAAGTGAGAGAAGTGTGATGGCAAATTTGGTGAATGATCGCGATCTAAACATTCCACCATCACTATGGTCAGTCTCCTAACATCCGCGTTCCATATATCTGCACCCGCATTGAAGCGTTATGACCAAATAGACATCTCAGGTCGACGAAAAGATTCTGGATGAACTCATCAAGAAATCACAGACTGCTGATCTCGACTCCCTCTCATCTACCGATATCTCTCACGTTGTACAGGCGTTCACCTTCCCCCATGCCTCCATAATTCGTTCCAAGGCATATGTTCTACTATCTGCAATAAGCCAAAATGTTCGCGGAGTGGAAGGCGCACGGACAAATGATAATGCGACTGAGAAACTGGTCAAACTCTTCGGCCCCCCCATTATTGATTCATTGACTGAAACTAACGACGCTTCATTGCGACTTGGCATCTGCACACTGCATGCGCTATTCCAAGTGCACTGGGAAACCGCTGCGGCTATAATTTCACAGGATGGTATCGTGGAGAACATCATGGAGGGCACCGATCTGTCCCAGTCCGCACAGCTTTACGAGGATATCGCGCATTTACTAGGGCAAGCGTCGGGTCATAAGCGCTGCAGAGGGACTATCCCATCTCAAGCTGTGCGGTGGCTGGAGGCCAAAGCACTCCAGACCTCAAATTCTGTACTACGAGCTGCGGCTGCGGTGGCGCTCGTCAAGTACTCCAGGGGCGTAGCCACTGATGCATCCGAAGCTACCACCGGCGTTGGGGAGATCGATGACGCCGGCCAAGAGGCGCGCCTCACAGAGATGATGAAGGGCTTGGTTGTCAGCGAAGAGAAGCGAGACTCACTTGGGGATGCAGTGGAAGGACTCGCCTACCTAAGCACCAGGCCTGAAACCAAGGAAACTCTCTCCTTGGATTCCACCTTTCTTCGCCAACTTTTCTCTCTCATCCCTCACAAAAAGCCATCCACCACCTCAACAGATCGTACCGCTGAATCTGCCTTGGTGTATGGAGTGCTTGCCATAATTTCCAACATCTGTGCATATCGACCTCGCCTTTCCGAGGAGCAGGCTCAACTGGAAAAGTTAAAGAAGGTGGCACAGGCTACAAAGTCGAATCTACCAACAGGCGACCATTCACAATTAGAGTCGGACGAGCAAGTCAGGCTTCGGGTTCGTCGCCTAGTAGATGCTGGGGTTTTGAATGCAATTGGATCGGCTTTAACCACTGGCGACAGCGTGGCCGTCAGATTGCAGATTGGTAAGGCTGTGTTCAATATCGTAGAAGACAAGGAAAATAGGGGCAAGGTCCTACAAAGCGGAGGAGCAAGGACGCTGTTCACCTTAATCAAACACGCCCTGGCCTCCTTGACCTCGAAAGATCAAATTCTGGATTCGGCATATCTAGAGGCAATTCAGGCTTTGGCTAAACTCGCCATCACATCATCGCCTGTGCAAGTTTTTGGACCCGACATTGGTGCTGTCTTTGACGCCATTCGTCCATTCTCAATCATGCTCCAGCATCCCTCATCGACACTACTACAAAAGTTTGAGGCTAACATGGCCTTAACTAACCTATCATCATATCAGCCAGAGGTCGCGGAACGAATCGCTAAAGCGGACGGCCTTCTGAGCAGGGTTGACCTTCTCATGCTCGAGGATCACGTATTAGTGCGACGTTCTGCCGTCGAGCTAATATGCAACCTGATCGCAGGCTCCGATGAAGTCTTCGAGCGCTACGGTGGAGCACCCAACTCTCCCAATGCCAAGTCAAAACTTCAGATTCTGGTAGCACTGGCAGATGTTGATGATCTGTCAACTGCCCTGGCTGCGTCAGGTGCCCTTGCCACGCTGACGTGTTCCCCGTATGCCTGCCAGGCCCTCGCGCAGCTACAACGAGAACGCAATAGAGTACTTCCAGTGTTGACGCAGCTCATTGACCCGTCGGTTGTCGTTTTCCCTAGCGAAGACGATGTCAGTGACGATCGGACCACCCACGAGAACCCCGGTCTCGTGCATCGCGGTATCGTTTGTGTCCGAAATCTCCTGAATGGTATTGATGATACTGGTACACGGAAGTCGTTGGAGAAGGATGCGGAGTCAGTGGGTCTAGTCAAGGCGCTTGTGCGACTCATCAAAGGTGAAGGTCTGACCAAAGAACAAATGATATTAGTACCGGCTGCGGAGGCGCTTCAGGTCATGGTCAAAGATGGCGTTAAGGTCTAAAATACATGATTAGAACTTTTCCATAAATATAATACACCCGGTGTTGAAGTCCTAAGCGCGGTGCCGCAGGAGTACAGAGTCGCAGTTGCCTTTAATTAGCGACGGAAGATCCCGACATAGGTAAGTAATCCCTGGCAATATTCCAATCACTTCGTGCCTTACCTTCAACATACCCTGTCTTTCTGCGTTCATACCTATCTGCCTCCATTTCACTGACCACTAATATACAAGGAGAGTTAATATCTTCTGGGTTTGGACTACAATTTCATAGACCATGGTGAGTCTGATCCGTATCCCCAAGATCGCAGCAACCAACCATTGTGCATTCAGGCCATATCCAAGAAGGCAGGGAAGAAGGTGGCCCCGGCAAAGCAATCTGGGGGGAAGGCGAAAGTCGCTAAGGTATAAATTCAAGACAACGTGGCGGATTGAATGATGAGATATCCGTTTGTCTAGGCCGACTGGAAGGAAGGCTTCAAGAAGAAGCAGGTCGGGGTATCAGATATGACACTGTTGACCGCCATCAGTAACGAGAGTATCAATGAGAACCTGGAGAAACGGTGGAAGAGTGCCGAAATCTACACGTATATTGGAGCCGTCCTGATTTCAGTCAATCCTTTCCGAGGTGTGTTTCCTATCCAACATCACTCGTGGTAATAACTCACGATTATCGTTGTAGATCTTGGCATATATACCGATGAAATTCTACAACGTTATCGGGGCAAGAACAGGCTCGAGGTACCGCCGCATGTGTTCAGCATCGCAGAAAGCGCATATTACAACATGAATGCATATCACGAGAATCAATGCGTCATCATCTCTGGCGAATCTGGTGCCGGAAAGACCGAAGCTGCCAAACGCATCATGCAATATATCGCTGCTGTCTCTGGAGGGCAGGATAGTAGCATCCAGGAGATCAAAGACATGGTACTCGCAACAAATCCTCTACTGGAGAGTTTTGGATGTGCCAAGACGCTCCGTAATAACAACTCCAGTCGCCATGTACGTGGAGCAGTTTACGGGGTTGGGATGCATGTTGACCCCTCATAGGGTAAATATTTGGAAATCATGTTTAATACCAACGGCGAGCCGGTCGGCGCGCAGATTACGAATTACCTGTTGGAGAAGGGACGTGTTGTCGGACAGGTGGAAAATGAGCGTGATTTTCACATTTTCTACCAATTCACAAAGGGTGCCTCTCCCGAACAAAGAGGTACGGACGAAATTGATGTGCCCATTTAATGTGTTGACAAGTCATGCCCAGAGGCGTTCGGTCTTCAGGGACCCGAAGCTTACGCATATACGAGTATGAGCAATTGCTTGGAGGTTCAGGATATTGACGATGTGAAAGATTACTCTGACACAATCGTAAGTCTCAGCTACTTTTCTCTTCAGACACGACTTGAAAGCCGCTTTAGAGAGCCATGGATGTCATCGGTCTAAGTGCAGAGGAACAACATGAGATCTTCAAAATGCTAGCGATCATTTTGTGGCTTGGGAACGTACAGTTTGAAGAGATGGATGATGGAAATGCGAAGATTTCGGACACTGGAGTGACCGATTTCGTTGCGTACTTGATGGAGGTTGATGGTGCCATGGTACAGAAGGTGTTAACACAACGTGTCATGGAAACCCAGAAGGGAGGGCGCCGAGGATCCGTTTACGATGTCCCTTTGAATCCATCACAGGCCTCGGCCGGTCGGGACGCGTTGTCAAAGGCGATTTACAACAACCTTTTCGAATGGATCGTTTCTAGGGTCAATGTTTCGATGAAACCACGGGGAGCCTCTGCTCATGTAATTGGTATCCTGGATATCTTCGGGTTCGAAATCTTCGAGGTGTGATAACCATCTTTCTTTCTCTGCCTCCAAGCTGACAAGCTCCCCGCAGGACAACTCTTTTGAACAACTATGCATCAATTACGTCAACGAGAAGCTTCAACAGATCTTCATCGAACTCACACTCAAAACTGAGCAGGAAGAATATGTTCGCGAGCAAATCCAGTGGACGCCTATCAAGTTCTTCAATAACAAGGTTGTCTGCGAGTTGATTGAGGAGCGTCGCCCTCCCGGAATTTTCGCGGCTTTGAACGATGCTTGCGCTACCGCACATGCAGACCCTACAGCTGCCGATAACAGTTTCATCCAACGCGCCGCCGCATTAGCGAGTAATCCACACTTTGAGTCCCGCGGTGCACAATTCCTAGTCCGCCACTATGCGGGTGATGTCATGTACAATGTGGCCGGAATGACAGACAAAAATAAGGATTCATTGATCAGGGATCTTCTAGATCTCGTCGCCAACAGTGGCGATGGATTCCTACAAAAACTATTCCCCGATCGTCCAGATCCCAATAGCAAGAAGCGACCGCCTACTGCAGGGGATAGGATCAAGGTATGTCCCACTTACCACCAGTATGATGATTTGCTGAAACATTCCATATAGCAATCTGCTGGAGCTCTCGTTGAGAACCTCATGAAGGCGCAGCCTTCCTATATCCGAACAATCAAACCAAACCAGAATCGCAGTGGAACGGAATACGATATCAAAGCTATTCTTCATCAAATCAAGTACCTTGGTCTTCAGGAAAATATCCGCGTTCGCAGAGCAGGCTTTGCGTACAGAAACACGTTCGAGAAGATGGTTGAACGCTTTTACTTGTTGTCGTCAAAGACGTCATACGCTGGTGAATATACCTGGTCGGGTGATTCAAAATCTGGCTGTGAACAGATTCTAAGGGATGTTGGGATTGCTAAGGAGGAGTGGCAGATGGGGGTTACCAAAGCTTTCATCAAAAATCCAGAGACGGTACGTCTCCCTTGTCCACCGAGGGATTGTGTGTTTTTCTGATGCCATTGATCAGCTATTTGCTCTGGAAACGATGAGAGATCGGTACTGGCATAATATGGCAGCTCGTATTCAGCGTGCATGGCGCAATTATATGCGCTACAAACACGAGTGTGCCCGTAGAATCCAACGTTTCTGGAAGAACAACAAAGAGGGTATTGTATACGCACAAGTTCGGGACTACGGCCACCAGATTCTTGCGGGGCGAAAGGAGCGCCGTCGTTTCAGTCTCCTCAGTTACAGACGGTTCCACGGTGATTACCTCGGTGTCAATACAAAGGATGCTTTGGGTTCAGAGCTTGCAACCGCTTGTGGAATTTCAGGTGTGTGATATGTCGCATCAGAGTTCTATATCGCTGAACCCCTTCTCAGGCGAGAAGGTTGCCTATAGCGGGAAGATTCAAGTTTTAGTATCCAAGCTAGGTCGTTCGAGTAAACCGAGCCCTCGCTTCCTCGTCTTGGTGAGTACTCTCTAGTAAGGCTTTTGCCGATATTTACCCAAAGCAGACACAAAAGGCCGCCTATATCCTTATTACTACCGCCAAGGATGGCCCTCCGGTGACGGCAGTAGAACGCAAGGTCCCACTAGTGACAATCAAGAGCATCGGTATGTCGAACCTCAGAGATGATTGGATGGTAAAACCGCAGGCTTTCCACCTCTTCCGGAGTACTGATAGTTTGTCAGACCCTCAATACCAATGTACCGTCGGAAGAAGGGGATCCCGTTATCAACTGTGACTTCAAGACTGAGCTTGCGACCCACCTACTCCAACTAACCCAGGCTTCGATAAACGTCGTAATAGGCCCCACGTAAGTACAAACTGGCACCTCGATCTTCGTTTTTGTGACTGTTACCCAGTATCGAGTATGCGAAAAAGAAGGATAAGAAGGCTGAGATCAAATTCACGAAGGACGAGACAATCCAAAGGGGCGACGTATACAAGAGTCACACTGTTCGTGTACCATCAGGGGAACCACCAAACAGTGTCTCCCGACCCCCCGCGAAGAGGAAGCCTGGTGTTGTCAGGCCCATCACACAAGGCAAACTTCTTCGTGCAGGTGGTCCTTCCGTAAGTGATATCACAGTCATTGACACCGGTCAGTTCTAACCGAAGTTATCAGAAACCAACTGCATCCTCAAGGCCCAAGCCCGCGGCTCGACCACTCCCAGGAAAATCGACGCCCACTGCTGCATCAGCACCTGTAACTAAGGCGGCTCCGGCACCTGTGGCAAAGTCCACCCCTATCACTCCAAGCTCAATGGGTGGTCGAGCTCCACCACCACCGCCCCGAGCTGCAGCTCCTCCTCCTCCACCTGCAGAGCCCGAAAAGCCTATGTACAAGGCGAAATTTGCGTTCGAGGGCCAGGAAGGCGAGATGCCACTCCAGAAAGATGATATCGTTGAGCTCGTGCAGAAGGATGATAACGGGTGGTGGCTAGTCAGGAAGGGCAGTATTGAAGGTTGGGCGCCAAACAATTATCTCGAACTCGTACCGCCCAGAGCAGCAGTACCTGCAGCGCCCCCGCCTCCCCCAAGGACGCGTCCTGTGCCCACGCCCACGCCGAAAGTCGCCCCGACATCGGTTGCGGCGGATGCGTTTGCGAAGCCGGTGTCGGTATTTCCTGGGATGGTGCCTGCTAACGGGTCGACAACACCGTGGAAGAAGCCTGGTACGCCTGTGTCGGATGCGTCTAGAGGTTCTGAGCCTGCGGCTGGGAGGGTACCACCGCCTGTAGCGTCCAAGCCCAAGCCGCCTCCGGTCGCTGCGAAACCTGGTGCTCCCAAGCCACCGGCTGTTGGGGCTAAGCCTGGTTCCGCTAAGCCACCTATTCCTGCTGCTACTAGGCCTCCGCCGGTGGCTTCAAACAAGCCTGGGTCGGTACAGAAACCGGCTATGATTAGTGGACAGATGGATCTTGCTGCTGCCGTAAGTCGATTGATTTCGTATTCATCAGCTCTTTTTATGACATTGAATCTTCCAGCTGGCGAAGCGCGCACAACGGGGGGGTGACGACTGATCTCGCTTGGTTTGAGTGATTGGAGAATTTGAGACAGGAGCTCTTCCAATGAATTTCATTTTGGGTTCGACTACTGTATGCAAGGAAATACAATATAGATTGGTTTAAATGCTAGGATAATGTAACAGCACGAAGAGACGGAAAGTGTATGTATGAGGTTCCGGGAATGATAAGAAAGGCGGGGAAAAAATGCTTATTAGAGCAGAGATATATGTGCAGAGAGTGGTTTATGCGAGAGACAGGGTATCGGGTCGTTTGAATATAAATCGTCTACAGAACTGTCATTGCATGATTAATATTGTGTTTGAAGCCGTCTAGCGCGATTCAGTGATGAGGATTGGTGGGGGTTTGGGACTCGAATGGGTTGGGGATGGGGTTGACAAGAGATTGGGGGTTCGGAGACCGAGTCCTATTACGCTGCCATTGCGGGTTGGAGGTTGGGGTGTTGGACTGTGACCGGTCAAGTGCTGACTGAGGTAGTCGTCATCGAGGTCATCGAAAGTGGTGTCGAAATCCAGATGTCCCTCAGAATCCGAAAGTCTTCCAGCACCGCTGATACTGCCGGTATCTCTCCAGCTCTCAACCTCCTCTGCTGTCAGGACTTTTGCAGGACCTTTCGCATCCCGTGTCCCTCAGAATCTGAAAGTCTTCCAGCACCGCTGATACTGCCGGTATCTCTCCAGCTCTCAACCTCCTCTGCTGTCAGGACTTTTGCAGGACCTTTCGCATCCATGTAATCCTCCTTTGTCTCTTCCAACGCGCGCCGGCCCGAATCCAGCAGATTCTCAATCATGAGCTTGACCCTCCGGTACGTGTCGTCATCTTTCCCCCACGCATCATCTGCAGCGGAATCGGAACGGATATCACCGTTATCGTCATTCTCAGAGTCGCTAGAGTCGATGTCTTCTTCATCGTCACCAATCTCGTTAGGATCTAAGGATGATTTGACGGCCCTGTAAGTGCGAGGCGGGAGTATGAGGCGGGATTCGCGGAGTTTGCGTTTGAGTTCACGGATTTCTTTTGCTTGTCTGTCTTTTGCTTTTTCGAGGGAGGCGTTGATGGCTAGTAGGGAGCGGTTTGTGATTTCCAGATCCGCGATCTGTGTGGTATGTTAGTGAAGTGACGTGAAGAGATGAATTAATTAGGGGGATGATGTACCTTTCGATTTGACTTGGCTTCTGCCTTGACCTTGCGTTCCTTGTCCTCCTCGACGCGAGGTGATCCTTCTTCGAACGAGATATCATCGTCCCGTGCAGAAGCATATGCCACGAGTGTGTCCAAGGTTGTCCTCAGACTCTGTGGACTCTCGTCTCTTCTCTTCTGGTTGAGATGTAGACTGATCGATCCGGGACTTTCTGGGCTTGACCCAGGTTCGTGAGCGTACGACACCGACGAGCGAGAAGCCGAAGCTGATACAGAAGAACGGGACGAAATCGAGAGAGATGATATAGGTGGGGATTGGGGTGGTAACGGGATGTTCACCGGATCAATTATAACCCTTGCTACTCCTCCGAGTCCAACGCCATTGTAGCCGTTGGCACTTGATGAGGGAGAAGACGGGAAAATAGAAGTCTTGGCAAAAGGTCGGAATTCGTCTTGAGGCGCAGGCGTGTACTTTGGTGAGGATGAGGAAGAGAAGCTCGAACGGAGGCCAAGTCCGCTGGCAGGGCTTCCGCGCATCGCATACCGGTGTGGATTTGCTGCAGGCGTTGCGGTCGTTATCGGGTATGCGAGGCTGGATTGTGTAGAGGGCAGTGGTGTTGTGTTCGTGTTATTCGTTGAGGATACGTTAGAAGAGACAGAGCCTGCCCTGACGCGGGTTGTGCTTGGTCTACTACTTGGTGCATTGAGTGTCGTAGAAGGCGCCAGAAAGTCGGGCAATGGAGGAGCATCGTTATTATTCTTTGCTAGAATAGTCACTTTCGAGCGAATCTTGATAGGTTGTGGGGCAGATATCCCTACATTCTCGTTATCACGAGAAGGAACGCCAAGTTCAGATTGCGCAACGCGCAAAGGGCCGGTTCGTGTCGGCGGGGGTGAGGGCGAGGGTGCCTGGAGACTGGAGTGGGAAAGTGTATGGTGGAGGACGGCAGCGGCGCTTCCCTGTCGTTTACGCGAGTCGGGGTTGGTGCGGAGGGTATCGGCCGACGCTGTGAGGGAGCGGTTGCGGAGTTCCGGAGAGGGTGATTTGGGTTTTGAGGATGAGCTTGTAGCTGCAGAGATACTCTTGCTGGGTTTGGCCCGGGCTGCTACGGTGGACTTTGCTTGTGTTCGGAGACCGACTCCGACGGTTGATGCTGGTGGTGAGAGTGCGCCATCGCGTATTCGGGAGCCAGTGGTGAATTTGACTGGTGATGGTGGTCTGGTGTCATTTGCGCTGGGTGTTCTGCGGATGGCGCTACTGTTAACTTTGGCCTTGGGACGAGTAGCAAGGGGTGAGCTGGTGGAGACGAAAGACTTTGTGGGTGACGGTGGACGTGATGTTGGGCGGGGACTGTTTCGCGAGGAGGGTCTGGACGTGGCGGAAGACGTGTCGTTGTATGTCGGTGTCAGCTTTCCAACCGTTACCTGCACCCAGTCAGCACCCGGAAAAATACGAAAAATAAGAGAGGTTAATGGACCTTGCGCTTGAGAGTGAGCCCGTCCATCGCAGCTACCGTCATAGACAGCAGGCGGGGATGGTAGAGAAGATCAAGGTGAATTGGTAAATATATGACCATTCTGAATATTATTGACCCTGTGATTAGATACTCTTATCTACTAAGCCTTTCTTTGCCAATACTCTCTCCACCACCCTTTCGATTAATCCCTCCAGCTGGCTCGACGACCCACCGCCCAGTGCAGCAACTACGCTCTTCTCGACGTACTTGCCAACCATGTCAACCTCAATGTTTACTTTGGCTCCGATGGGTTTCTTGCTCAGCGTGATCTTCTCTTGCGTGTGCTGGATGAGCATGACGCTGAATGTGCGGTCTGCATCGTTGACACCGGTGAGTGTCAAAGATGCTCCGTCTATGGTGATGTAGCCTTTGGGAATAAGGTATGGAAGAAGCGATGGACGTGAAGGTGTTGGTTCCGGGAACTGGAACGTGATCCGTGAGGAGTCACCGTCAGGGATACGGCTGACTACTGTTGCTGTGGTGTCTACATGGGCCTGTGTGTTGTCAATGGCAAGTACGAGTAATAATATAGATGTACTGACCTGCACAAAGTGGCCTCCGAAGCGGACATGGGCACCCATTGCCCGCTCGAGGTTGAGTTGGTCTCCGACCTTACGCTCGCCTTACCAGATGAATTATTGCTTCTCTAATTATCACGTAACATACCTAGATCAGTGCGCTCAAGCGTTTCATTGGCCAGCCAGACCTTGAACCAGCCCCCTTGTTTCTCTCCATCAAACTCAGTAACCGTTAGACAAGCACCATTTACTGCGATTGAATCGCCAATATGACAGTCGCCAAGAATAGGTGCAGCGTCTGCGATGGTGAGTGTGCAGCCGTTGTCGTCGACGACGATGGACGACACGGTGCCAAGGTGCTCTATCTTCACAACGTTCAGCTGCTGGCTGCTTCAGAACTGCTATGAACGTACCAGGCCAGTGAACATGGTCGGGGAGAGATAAGATTTAGAATTACCCAAGTCCTGCAGCCACGTGCGAGCTTGATCGGCTAAGCGCCCGTTCCGCATCTTGCGATGACACCACAAGGCTCTGTCTACGCCCGCTCCCTCGGCCAGTCCTGGCTTGGTATGATTTTCATTTTCCATTCCTACACTATTTCTTATCTCGATTCGCAGCTCTCCCCGCAAAGACACGCCTTTTTCTCTCGCTTGGCGTATGCTTCATTGGCGCCGCGGGTATCTTCGTCTCTGACCAACTCGAGAAAAAGTACCCTCAAGAAATCAAGACTGAAGAAAAAAAATGACGCGTTTGGTATGAGTCGTTCCCAAAAGTTCATCCATAAAATAGCTGACAGTCTACAGAAAAATGTACATTACGAGTGCCCAATAATACAAATCTAGTCGTGTCTCATACTTTTCTAACGCGTGCTCAGTGTCTCCAGAGGGTGCGCTTCAACATTCGGTGATAGCAAGGCAGCAGCGCGCTGCACCTCCTCCACCCTGTTCTTATCCCGGTCCTTTGCAATGTCTCCCAACGACGACATAGTCGGGTACCTATGGCCATCTTCGTTCGCAAGCTTGAACTCCCAGTCGCGTTTCTCCCAGTCCGGAACCATGTTCTCTTCGCCTTGAGTACCACGTCGCCGTTTTCCGCAGCCACAGAGATCACAGAGAAAGTTCCACCAAGAGTTGAAAAAGATGACCGAGAGGATGACGGTTGCGATAAGTCCCACTGTAATAATGCCTATCCCGATGACCTTCCATTGCAGCGTTTCTTCGGGATTCGTTGGCGGGGCTTCTGGTGGATAGGCAGTCGGCGTTGAGGTTACCAGGATCGGCGCGCTTGCGACAGCAGTCATGATTGGGGTTGTGGTCGACGAGAACACCGTGCTTGACGTGGATCCCTGGATCACCGAGATCGATTCGGAGCTGGCGGGCATTGTGCTTGTACCATGGGTTCGCGTTGTGCTTCTGACTTGTGTTATCGTCGGGGTCAGCTCGTTGAACGAAGGCGAAATATCTTGAACTTGGTCCGTCGCTGGCTGGTCCACATTGCCGAAGAGCCCTGCAAGGTCGTGCTGTGCGAGGGGAGTGGCAAGGACAAGGGTGGGCACAAGGAGTACCCAGGGGCGGAAATGCATGGAGAGCAGATAAGGACTGGCCCCGCCCAACTCTCTCAACAGCCCACTAACCTCGATCGATCGCCATGACAAATCCCCTGTTGTCTTTCATCAGCAACTGCATAAAACATCCAGAAATCGCTCAGTAATGCATTGTTCATCTCATGTGTGTCTTTCTGACACGTCATATAATAGGGAACAAAACAAAAATCATCCCAGAGACAAAAAAAGGACGGAGACTCACCAACTGTGGTGCGTTGGATGGGGGGAGATGGAATGTACAGGAATGCTGATACGCGTGACACATATCGTCACACGCTCGTCATGTAGTGCCCAACACCGCCCGACTTGTGTTCTACCATTATCTCTTCACCACCACCACCACCTACAGCTGTACTATGTCTTCCAGAGAACCTATGTGGTATTGCCATGAGGCATGTATCCCCTCTATTCCACCGTTAATCAACTCTAATTATCCGCGAATAGTGCCATGCAGAAATGCGTCCCCTAATGGTTCGTTCGCTCACATCAGTCCCTCGCCACAGCTAACCACAGTTCCAACCAGGTCCCAGACCCAATTTGTGCTTCATGTCGTAGCGACTTTGTCGAAAAAGTCTGCAAACCCTGCTTCCAAATATCTAATCTCGTCCTGACCTAAGTGTTTGCCGATTGCTGTAGATTGAGAACCCCTCCAACGATCCACGCGAGTTTGCGACAGGTCCTGGTCCGGGTGGTCTTGGCGAAGAAGATGGCTTTGACAACTTCTTAGGTACATCTATGAGGCCGCTTTCTGTCGCCGTCACCGTCGCTGAACCTTCCCATTCAGTCGCCCTCCAGACCCTCATGAATCGGGGAATGCAACAGCCGCAAGGTCAACGCACACCAACAGAAACACCTCCCCAGCGACGACCGGTGGGTATTCGGGAAATCGTGCTGCGTCCCCTTAACTCAATGCACATCCGAAGCAGGGCTCAAGGGTTATGTTCCAGGTTAGGAGCAACTCCGGCGGCCCTCGACAGACATCATTTACATGGGGACATATGCCACCTTCTGGCTCTCCAAGCCCTGGTGCAGTCCCTACTATGTCTGAGTGAGCCCATTGATTGCTTCAATCAGCTTGTGACTAACACCACGGGTAGCTTCGTCCGAAGTGCGCCAACAGCGCATGAGGCTCGCGAAGGCGCAACGATCAGCGGTCCTCTCTTTGCCCAGTACCTAATGTCCCTCCTCGGTGGGGCCGATCATCCACTGTTTCCTCTGGGAAGCGGGGGGCCCGAGAGCGGGAGGATGGGTGATTACGTCTTCAGCCAAGAAGGCATGTTGCTCGTCGATTCCAGACGGAATCCTCTTTTACTCATTTTCGCGCAGCATTGGATCAAATTATCACACAAATCATGGAAA
Source organism: Macrolepiota fuliginosa MF-IS2 (assembly GCA_015584085.1). Lineage (NCBI taxonomy): Eukaryota > Fungi > Basidiomycota > Agaricomycetes > Agaricales > Agaricaceae > Macrolepiota > Macrolepiota fuliginosa. The sequence continues at coordinate 295,731 of MU151056.1, read as the reverse complement.
GCTCCAACGCGCACCGACCCGTGCCGGCAACCGAACAGATTATTGAAAACCTGCCGCGTGAAGTGTTGGTCACAGGAAGTGCGTCAATCATTTTAACTACATCCTAAAATATGCGCGAAATTCACCCTCGTTTTCGTCTTCTCAAGGTCATCTCTTGTCCGAGGATTGTGCGGTGTGTAAAGATCAGTTCCAATTAGGGACCGAAGATCCCGATGAGCAAGTTGTGATCACACTTCCGTGCAAACACCCCTTCCATCAGCCGTGTATCCTGCCATGGTTGAAATCGTCTGGGACATGCCCGGTCTGCCGGCATGCACTCGTACCACAGCCCGAACAACACGCATCACCTAACACTTCATCCTCGTCCTCATCCCCAACCCTGCCGCAAATGGGCAACAACTTCAACAGCAGCACCAGCACCAACTCAACTCAACAGTCGCGTGCAAGGTCCCAGTCACCCTTCAGGCGCCCGACATCCGGCGGCTCAGATTCACCCCCTAGCACGGGGCTATTCTCAACGCTCTTTGGGAACTTCGCGGGCCTCGGGACCGGCGCATCCAATCGCTCTGCCGGGCAACCCGGGAGTAGTAGCCCATATCGGCATACACATGCGCATCGGTCTAGCTCCTCGGATCCTGCGTCACCAACAATTCCGTCTTCGTTTTCATCAAGATCGAATCAACAACAACAAAACCAACAACAACAAAACCGAAACAACTCGTCTTCGTCGTCCAGGGGGTCGCAGAATCAGAATGGGCGGCCACATGTTCCAGGACAGTGGAATGATGATATGATGGATTTAGATTGAGGCCTTTTTTAATTGGGTAGTTGTGAATAGCTTGTCGCGGGTGAAGAGGCCATATGGCTACGGACGAATCCGTGGTACCGCTTTCCGGGATCGGAAAGACGCTGTGTACTCCTTCATTCCAATATTCCGCGTCTAATTTGTCATGTTTGCGTTTTGGGCTTTGTAACAAGGGCCCTTGGGTGGTGTTCGTGTCGTACGTACCATCTGCGTAGCTCTCTCTCCGGTTTGTTTCTTTTGTTACCTGCGTCGGATCATTTTTGTGTTATAGACAAAGCCTGTATATGGTATCCTGAGTGGACAATTTCCGAGTGTAATTTACGAACTTATGATCCGACTCGACGCTGACCATAAGGCATGTATGGGAAAAATGTCATCATGGAACAGGCCCTGCGGCTGGATTATGACGTTAATCGGAGGTCGCATGTGGGTTCACCGAAGCTTAAGTTATCAGGAGCCATATCTTCGGTCATAATTCTTATTTGGGAGGCAGAGGGCACATACTATTTATTGCGAAGCATAGATCGAACACATGAAGTACAGGTACAGAATATCGAAGCATCAGATATATTCGCCAGTTGAATGACGCAGAAGGGGACAGAAATAGCTGACAACAAGTTGTTGAAACTTATTCAAAACATCGTGGCATTTATTCGCCATTTACCAGATCCTAGTCTCGAGCAGAAGATCTGTGTTGCTCTCTAGGCCAACGCAAGCCTTCAAAAAGCTCTCAAGGGCATTGCGCTGCCTATTGAGGCTGTTGACTACGTCAGTGCCGGGCTTGACGAGGGGTGCCTTGAGCATGTACGACAAGAGCGACAGGACAGAGTACAAGGGAGAGAATTCCCGTTGCTCGTCGACCTTGCGGTACTGAATGCGAGTGAGAAGCTCAGTGAGGATAGTCAAGTCCAAAATCAACGGGGTGGCAAGGAGGGAATCCTAGATACACCATCAGCTCTCTATCATGGGTCATGGGATAGGAAGTGACACTTACCTCGCACTCGTTGAAAATATTGATAGTGGACCTCCCACCGCAGAAGATCTCAGAATAGTATTCGTCGATAGCCCTCTTCGAGTCGCCGACAGCAGGGACATACTTGATTACGACGATATGGTCGGGGTGTTCACCTTTGCCAATAGCAACACCCTTAGGTCCGACTTCGGGTGCCTTGAAGAGAAGACGGTTGGCATTCACCATGTCGTCGACGACGTTGCTCTTGCTGATCTCCTTGCTCTTGAATTGTCTCTCAGCAGAGAGGTTGCGACCATCATTGTTGCCGAGATGGTTGTAAGAGGCGATTGAGAGAGGCTTGATACCAGCGTTGACGAGGAACTCGGCGAGGACAGACTTGAGCTTGGTCTGGCCAGACTTGAGATCGTCACCACCAATGAAGGACTTGTGGCGCTCAGCGAGCTCAATGGCGCCAGGAACGAAGGTGTTCTGGGGAGCACCGTTGACGAATGGTTCGCCCTCGAGGATAGCAGCGACAGCGAAGAGGGTAGAGGGAGAAACCTCAGAGTGAGAAATCTTGATCGCGTTCAAGAGGTTGTCAGCGGTGTCATTAATACCAGGGATGATATCACTGTAACGCTCGGTGTTGGCGGTCCAAAAGACAACGACACGGTCAAGATCATTGTCCCCTTTGAACTTGCGGATGTCGGCACGGATGTGGTCGAGGTGGGCCTGCTTGTCATTGCCGGGGATGAGGTTATCAGCACGGCCTTCCTGGTTGGCGGCAATGAAGTCTGGATAGTAGATCGAAGGCAAAGGTTTGCCGAGGAGGGTCATATGGGGCACAACCTGGCGCTGGAGGTCGTAATCCAAAACCTGAGCGCGTTCCATGGCCTTGTCCAAGGTCACGCCCGAAATGTCCCATCCACCAAGGACGAGATCATTGGGGTGAACCATAGGAAGAACATCGGAAATGGGGACATGAACCTCCTTCCCGCTTGCATCCGTACCAACGCTGATGGTGGATGCACGCAGAACGGAGCCTATATAGTTAGGTTGTTGGACACCCTCTTTGGTGTGCCAGATGATGTTATGGCGGTTGGCGAGGATAGTGGCACACAAGGTGGTGCCGTTGTTACCGCCGATACCGATCATCATGATGCTGAAATTCACGTGGTCAGATATTTTCGAAATCGAAGTAGGACAAGCAGAAAGCTCCTCACCCAGTCTTACTGACAGCTCTCTTGGTGCGGAACTCGTACTCTTGAACTCGAGGAGCAACAGTGAACTGCCCATCGATGAGAGTGACATTAGCACCACGGTTATAGAACTTAGAGGTGATATGTTCGTCATCGTAGGAAGTATTCTCGGATTGCACAGTAATGTAGCTCGGACGACGGACAGAGGTGGGATGGATAGGGAGAACACCCTCGATTGTAGAATCAGGGGTGTTGTAACCGGAAGAACCGTTGGAGGCCATGATAGTTAAGATAGGCGTCGTAGGTAAATCAATGATAGATAAAGCCAGCAGCGGAAAATTTAGAGCCTCGGTGGCGATTGTGTGAAGAGCAAAGCTGATTCGAGAACATGCAAAGGTTGCAAGAAAACGATGCTGATGGTTCTCAGTGAGAGTCGTCGCAGAATTTTATACCTCGCTATTGTGCCAAACAAGTTCAAATATAATCCAGGCTCCATCCGAACCATCATTTCAGTTGTTCTGGCTGTCAACCCTATTGAGACTCATATTGCAGGACATTAAGCAAGGCACAGGGAGAAAAATAGCCGTCCAGATAATAAAAGTGGACCGAGTGACGATAACCAAAGGTACCCACGAGCCTTCACAGTCCTCTGGCAGTTCATTGACGTTCATTATTCAAATATTTAAGCACTAATCCTCAAGGCCTTACGAGGCCAAGTGCTACGCCATGGATACGACGGCAAAAAATTGGTCCTTCAACCGATCTTTCCTTCTCTCAAATTATCTATACTTAGTACTAGGAATTTACATAGATGGCAACAAGCACACCATAACCGGTGATCGGGAACTTGCGTCCTTTGTATTTGAGATAATTTCGCCAACCCCGAATAATATTGCTTTTCTAACAGATGACACGATGACGTTATATCTACACCCAGGAGGGACTTCACAACAAGAAACGACACATTGTAGGGGTCTAGTTGGTGGTAGCGGCAGTAAAGGGCGTGGTGGCAAACCCAACACGCTCGTTAGTAGTATCGTAAACGGAGTAGAAGCGCTCGAGGAAGGTATAGCCATTGATGAAATCGAGACCCGACCCACTGGTGCTGCCGATATCAGCGACGACCAGGTAGATGGAGCCGCTGCTTCCACCAATAGCAGTGTTGAGTGCACGGGGCCAGATTTGTGCATTAGCCGTCAACTCATATGTAACCTGCGTTTATAGTACAAATGATGAGATTGCGTCACACTATCCACCAGTCATGACTTACACCGTTGGTCGTGAAGAACAGACTCTCCAAGTTCGCGTATTGAGCCGCGGTGATGCTGAGGAGACCCGTAGTACTGTCAAGAACGGCGCCAGTTGCGGATTGGTAGAGCGAAACAGCATCGGAAGCAAGAAGGACAAGAGTCGTGCCTAGGAAGCGGACGCTCAGGACACCATATACATCAGACAATGGGGAAGGAGACCCACCAGTATCAACGATTCCAGCGGTGCTCGATAGGATAGTGGAAGTGCCATAGCGGACGGATTGGTCGATGCCCCAGTAGTAACTGGATGGGTAAACGGTGGTGAGAGGTCTGCAATTAAGCTGAATCAGTAATGGCTCTACAGTACAAAAGAACTAAGAAGTACGTGTAGCTGAGGGATCCAGTGTACTTGGAAGAATCAGTTCCACCTAAAGTAGACCATGCTCAGTGCTATTCATGAGTATTGTGATGAGACCCACCCCAGGTAAGCTCCCCGTTCAAAACCTCAGTAGAAGTGGTGGGTTCAAAAGAGACACCAATCTCATTGGCAGTAATGGATCCCTGGGAATAAAGGTTATCCGTGACGGTAGGTATGAGACTGGAGGTTGCGGGAGACAGGGTTCCTGTTGATCGCGAAATTAATTAAGAATGGGTACTTGAACGGTACTCATTCATACCTTGGGTGAGGCCGACGGGGCCGATGCTATTTAAACGGACCGTTAGCTGTTCCTTTGACGTCAGATGATAATAGCCCACCCCAAGATGCCGTCAGTACCATCGAAACCGCTAGACTAAATGTGAAGTGAGTATAGATACAGGTGCGGCGATTTGCTTTGTATTTAAACTTACTGTACTTGCGACACCAATTGATTGTCCAGGAATGGCGAGGGAGCCAATAGTGACAGTGTCAGTGTACTCAGTGCCTAAGAGTGTCCCGTGGGTTGGTTAGATCGTTCCCCCATATCTGGGCAATCAGGATTCGTACCTGAGAATGACCCTGAGCCATAGGTTACGGACTTATTAAAAGGGGTCAGATAAACACTCGTGGCGAACGAGGAAGAATACATACGACTTTGTTGCTAGTCTTGACACTGGTAGATGTAGTGGCGTATGTTGTGCCAGCGCCAACCCAGGTATTGGAGCTATTTCATGAGGCATGCGCCGGTTTATTAACGGTGGCAACAGGGACGATGAAATAGTGGATCATACCTTCCGGTGTCGATGATGAGGTCGTCTATGTGGACACCAGAATTATCGTTGAGGACTCGCAACAGGAGCTAAGGGACATACAAGTAGTAGCGGGGCTACCGACACCAACAGACGCAATGTAGGTCACGGCCTGGTTATCCACTGGCTCGTTGACAATCGCTGCCTCCTCAAAAGTGAGGTCAGCACCGGAAGCTGCCTTTGCGCGAGCCTTCAGAGCCTTAACCCTCTGAAGGTCGTGTTTGAGCAAGTTGTGTGTGCTGGTCGTGTTGACCCGTCTGGATAGAGGGAGGGTGACGTAGGATTTGCGGACTTGGACGACTGGGGTGGCCGCAACGGAGAGGGCCAACAAAAGAGTGGTGAGAAGGGTCGTTGGGAACATTTCGTCTTAGAGCTGCTTGGGAAAGAGAGCGCTATAGACTTCGATCTTGCATTGGAGGCTTTTATTCCAAACCGACCTCTTGCGTCCACATGGCTCCTCGTCAGTTGTCCACTCAGCACGAGTGAGCGATATGCGATATCTGCGGCTAAAAGACAGCTTCGTCTGTAGTGAGGATCGCGACCACCCGCCCGGAGTTCAAAATCGTCATTGACGCGCTTTCCGTAAAAGGGAGAATGGTTGCAACTAGCAACATTCTGATGAATGTTAGCATGATAGAGAAGCCAGGCGCCGGTTCAGTAAGTAGCATGGTCGTGCTGAACTCTGATAACAAAAATAGAACAGAAGATCTACACGAAACACAGTGGCTGTCGGGAGAGGAGCAAGGATCGTGATTATACCGGACGCTGCTGGTCAATATGAGTGGGATTTGACAGATTACCCACCAACATACGGCTGCTCTCCTCAGCTCGAGACACCTTCCTTTAGTCTTGTAAATCAACCTTCTACCTGCTCACCCCACATTCGAGCGACTATCAACTGCTTTCCAGTGGCACAAGTAACCCTCAATGATCGGCAATGAAACATGATCATGGTCATGCGGAAGTTGAAGAGGGTGGTCAGACCAGATCCCACAAGGAAAAGAAGGTGGAATTTGGCGGACCATGCGGGTCCTGTGGAGGGGATCCTTCACTAGCGGAGACTATTAATTGTATTTGACGATAGTGGATCATTTGAGTGGATTATTTCGCAAGATATGTTGCAATAAATGATTACCAGGCATCATCTTCCTGCGTGGGTCGGATATCGTTTGATGGTTAAAAATAGCATCATCTAATTTTAGTCTCGCTTGCTCTTTCGTCCTCATGCAAGGCTCCCATCTGTTCCTGTGTCATGCTTTTCTACACATGTATAGGAATAGTTCTCATGCATCGCGTTAGTTTCGGGCTTTGGTAACAATGGAAGGAGGAGCCGCGTGATCATGAGATGGGGGTAACCACAAAGAGTACAAGTCATTTTGAATACATAAAAGGGTTTAATGATACAGACGACATACAAAGAAGAGTGGAGTATATATTTTTTAAGCGAAACGAACTTTTTCCCCTGGACGACCATCTGAAAGAAGTACAACAGCCTGGAGTATCCGAATAGTCAGTATCCACATTAATATAGCCTGGGAAACCCCGATACGCACATATTTACCGCTAATCTTCCACCCTGGTTCTGTCTGGTCCAGCTTCTCTGCTGTTTCATCACCGTTTAGACCCAAGCCAACGACGACATCACTCTTGACGGTCCGCAGGCTAGCAACTCTAGGTGCTCCAGCTGCACTAGCCATAGGACCAATTGCGACATCAAAGGGGGTACTTGCAGGCGCAGCACAATCATAGGTCAGCTTGCGATGATTGAGATCGCCTTTGAAAATGACAAGGTCCGAACGGGATAAGTGGAGGAACAAATCAGGTGCCTCTGAGTGCAAATCCCAGTAGGTGTAACCGGTACACCAGAAGGGATGCTGCTCGTAAACCCACTTTCCCTCCTTTTCGTATTGCTGTGACAGTGATTAGTATTTTTATCTGCTTCTGGCGATACCGGGACAAACCTTCCACCGGGCGCCCAAACGGCGCAGGGATTCCAACTCCTCCTCGCTCGCTTTAGGGAAAAGTTGACCATAGACCATTGTATTTAGGAGCCAGTTCCAGTCCTTCCTAGTGACGTCCGACACAAACCATGGATAACGTTTACCATGGAAGCGAATCTGGTTCGCAAGACCGCTCTGGAGAAGGAAATCGGCTGTTCACAGACTTTCAGTTACCATCAATGCAAGTCATGGGCTGCCCGCGTACCGTAGACCATGTCACAGTATAGCTCAAACCCTGCGTTATCAAGGACGAAATCGATGCGTCCGCCCGTTTTCTCTCGAAGTTCCTTAGCGGTATCCCATAAGCGATTGAGGTCATTGCCGAGGATGTTCTTCTCTGTTGCTGCTAGATGATCTCCTCCAGTCGACTGCAACGCCTTGATCTGCTCCTCCGTCATATTAATGAGGAGCGATAGATCTGTTGAATTGCCCCAAAGACAGACTAGAGGCAAATAAGTTAACAAAGGTCCCGAACAGCGAGGTGGATGGCCCCACCTTGGGTCAATTCCAAAAACATGAGACGCTCTGCCTCCAGCTTCTCCTCGGCAGACAGGCCATCCGAAATCTTGAACGGCTCAGCGAAACGCATAGATAGTTCGAAGACAGCATCGGCCGAGCGAGAGAAAGTATCGCACTGAAACCGACCGGTGAGTGGGATAGAGGGCGGATAATACGCGCTTATATGTACCTTTTGCCGATAAAAGACGTCATAATTTTTCCAAAACTTACTGATGCTGAAGCATTCATGGAGCCGACGATATTTGTACGCTTCCGCAAACAGCCACGGCGCATTCATGAAGTCCTTCCCTGTGCGAGGCAGGTTAGAGCACATTGTCGGTACTAGAAAGACGGGGACAGACCTTGGAAGTACTTAGCAATTTCTTTGTTCCAGAGGGCAACATCCGCCTCGCCATCGTCGACAACAGGTCGTAATTTGGCGTTTCCGCTCAAATCAGTCATGAGTTCCCCCATGCGCTCGATACTTTCGGAGAGATCGACGACTTGCTCTTCTTCCGCTTGGTCGTTCAAGGTGCGGATGGCATCTTCGATGGCCTTTCCGAGAATTGTGGGCAATCTGGATTGCATGGTTGCGTGGGCGAAAGAGTATTCGTGATAGCCACGGTAGGCTGGCCAGGGAGGGTTATTGGGATCAACCTACAGAGGCTGCATAAGCACTCCGGACCAGTTTTGATGCGTATACACTTACTCTGGTGGGAGTCCTTGGCCACGGTGCCTTGATATCCGTCTTCTTGGGTAGATGACCAAGTTGGAGAGTCACTCGAGAAGGTGCCGCGGTCATGGTTGGAGGGACTTCAGTGGACATGGTATAAGATATAGGGTTAGAATGGCCGCAGACCAGCTGCAGGGAGGGGTTTGTTAGTATGAGGGTGAGAGGTGGGCATTTAAATCGCACTTATGTGTGATGACCGCTGGGCGGTAGCGATGGTAATGAAGGTGATGGAGGAAGAGGCAATGCGAGTGCAAGAGGAATTTATAGGCGAATGTTTCAAAATTCTCGCGATGACGACGTGAATAAAGACCAAAGCAATGATGCAATGAACTGCCGCTGGCTAATCACTCATGCTCTCCTGGGAAACATGCCAGTGAAACTCCAAGGGAAGATCACCTACCGACACGCTTCAAGCTTCACGCCACGCCGCAGACATCAGATATGCTTCGTCATTTGACTGGTTCCCGTAATAGCACTCTGGCGGCCTTCCCTGTTTGCAAAAATGGGGTTGAAAACTGAGTCGAATTATCGTATACTGCAAGAGGAGGGCGGTGACGTCACAATCTCTGTCGAGAGAAAAGCCCAACACACCCTTTGCCGATTTGCGTTACCACACTATAGCTCCACTTCCATTCGCGTCCGTTTCTACCCGTTGGGTTTTGAGGGTGCTCATTCCGTTGAACATATATCCGCCGCAGCTACCAGAACCATTCGATGCAGCGAACAGCCTTCGTTTGTCGTGATAACCTTCCATTTGCATGTGCTTAGCATAATCACCACAGCGTCTAAAGATAAGGTCCTTCTGGAGTTCCACAGCACTTCATATCACGGCTGAAATTGCCCCGAGAAGGTGGCGCTCAAAACAGGTGGAGCGGACTTTGATCAATTTTGTATTGCTTCCTTTTTGCCAACCGCTGCATTCAAATAGGAGTTGAAAAGTGTAGAATTCTGTGAAACCGGATATAGAGGGTAAATACAGTGAATGTTGCCCAAGAAACGCAGAATCGGATGACAGTGTCAAGACAACCTTGCCTCCATGAAGAGAATTGCCGCTTGGCGTCACAATGTTTTAACGGATGTGACTGTCACAGTATCGTCACGTGGAGGTCAGATCAAGATCAACACGGACACGTGACAGCCCGCGCGACCGTGTTCTTAGTGTTCTAGCGTTGCATTGGTATTCCGTCGTCTAATCGTCATCTCGCAAACCTGTTTCGCAAAAGCAGGGTATCATGTCACTATGGAAGATTGGGGTCGATGACGTATCCCAAGAAACCCAGCAATTCAAGGACAAGCTCGCGAGCAAAGGTCTGGAGCTAGCTGCTATATTCATCTTCCGGTTTGAATGTGAACCAACTATCTCTGATGTCAGATGGCCACATTGCTGCTCAACAGGCGCAGCTTATGAAACAAAGCGAAGAGTTTGAAGAGATCAAGGCATCTCTGAACGAAGCCCTTCAAAAGGTTCGCATCCAATTGTCTGTTCGATATAAACTAAATGCTCAACGGACCATCTAGTTGGCCAACGAAAGCGAACGTGTGCTACACCTAGAAAAGGATCTAATACAATGTAAAGGTGATCTACGCAACGAGAAAAACGCGGCACGCAATATAGAGGCTTCCCTCCAAGCTGCTAATGATAAACTTAAGGCCAAGGACGTCGAGACAAGAGACCTGGAGGCTACCCTTGAGCGCCTCTCGGGTATATCTAACGATCACAATAATCGTAGCACTAAACTCGGTCACGAGAAAACCGCTCTAGAGAAACGGATCCGAGAACTCGAGGCCAATCTTCGTCAGCTGTCGGCTGCTGCTGCATCCAGCCGTCGCGCTCCATTGCGAACACCCTCTGATCAGTTCAACGGCCTCAGAGTCAATCAGCTGGAAAAGGACCACGAGGAGCTACAGGAGGAGTTGAAGGAGAAAGACAAGGAGCTGAGCAGTCTGCAGGAGAAGCTATCTCATGCGCAGGATGAGTTATTGCGAGTGGACAATGAAAGGACAGCCAAGGAGGCGAGGACGAAATCCGAACTCGAGGAAATGCGTTCACTCCTGCAGGAGAAGGATGAGGAGCTAGAATTCTACAGAAATCAGGCGAATGGTGAGCGAGAGGAGACACTGTTGCAGAGGATTGAAGAGGATGGGGCCAAGATAGCGGCATACGAGGCAATGCTTAAACAGTCAGACAACGCGAAAGGGTTGAAGGAAAGACTGAAGAGTGCAGAACAACGTCTCAAGGCAGAGACTGTCAAGGTAGCTGACTTGGAGTCACGAAACATTGTCCTTGTCCGGGAGCGGGAAGACGCGCTCAGTGAACTTGAAGATGTACGAACTCAGATGCACGTGCTGGAGGATCGCATTCAGGAACACGAAGAAAATGTTGATGCTATGAAGGAGGAACGGTACGTAGCTTTTCATCTTTCGAAGTTGCTGGATCTTATTTTGTCCCAGGTCTCGATTAGCATTGGCCATTAGTGGGCAAGATTCAGAGCTGCCTGACGATGTCGACACCAAATCGATTGTTAATGGAGTGGACGTTACCCACGTCGCGAAACTTCTTGAGGCAATCGTTCGACTACGAGGAGAGCGCGATGACCTACGTCGGAGGCTACAGTTTTTGGAGATGGAGCACAAATTTACCGTGGAGGCCCTCGAGAAGCGCCTACCGGACACATCCGTTACGGTCGATCTCTCAAATTCCCGAGTTACTCAACCCAACGTGGATGAGATGCAATCCCAAGGCGGAAAAGTCCAACGGCTAGCAAATACAGCTGCTGCCTGTGCGGTCCTCCTCTTGCATTCTCAAACACAACTTGAGGGGTGCAATCAACTACTTTCCGACAGTTGGGAGAGGGAGCAGTACGCCAAGGGTTATGCCGATGCTGAAGCGGAGAAATGCTTGGCTCTCGAAGATGAGGTTGACCACATTTTGTACCAACTCAGGGAGTCAGAGGAGAAGGTGAAGGACTTGGAGACAGAGCTCGGAGTGAAGGATGGAGAATGGGAGGATATGGAAGGCTCACGAAAATATCTGCAAGATCGTGCAGAAAAACTCGAGGCTGACCTTGAAGAGATGTCAAGGACGCTCGAGATCGTCGAATCCGAACGCAACTCCCTGGCTCTTCAGGTTAACAACCTGACAACAGACCTACAGGCTGCCCAAGATGAGCTGGAGAACGCAGAAGGCCGTTACAGTGCCCTCCAATTCCAACAGCTCTCCAGCATGACTTCAAATGAGGTTACCCGCACACTTCGTGACCAAATCGCCGAGCTTGAAGGTCGTGTTATGCGCCGTACTGAACTAGTTGGCGTCCACCAACATGATATTAAACGCCTTGAGACCAACCTTCGATTGCAGGAGGAGCGATTGGCGGAGATGACGATGGAGCTAGAAACGCTTGCAACACAGAAGGAAGCCATGCTAGAAGATTGTGCTGATGCGAGGGAGGCGAGGGACGAAGCATTGGCACAGATCGAGACATTGGACGTTGAGCTGGAAAATACAGAATCCAGGCTTTTCGACAGCGACAAAACCCTCAATTCCTTAATCTGTCTGCTGGTTCAGTCCACGTCGTCTGCCCAACACACTCAAGCTCGTATTTCCGAATTAGAGGTCGACCTTTACGAGTCACAAGTCGCCCGTGATATCCTGGAGTTGGATCTGGTTGATATGCAAACCACGCAGGCCGACCTCCGGCAAGCAACGGTTGCCCTTGCCGCGACCCAGCTCGAGTTCAATAACATCGTTGCTCGTGTCCAAGGTTTAATCATCGAGAAAAATGGTCTCACCCAGGAGCTTGCTTTTGCCAGTCAACAAGTAGAAGAACAAGAGGTTGCCAATCGTCGGTTGAAGGAGGAATGCGCCACCCTTCGTGATGGATCTTCAACATCTGTTGCCCAGCTTGTTGCCCAGTCCTCAGAATATCAAGCTGAGATCGACCAGCTCAACAAGACTATATCCGAGGCTAAAGCAGAAAGCGAGGTTTCACGGCAACGGCTCGCACATGCTGAAATCGAGCTAGGAAAAGTACAGCAAGAGAAGAAGCGCGTGGTGGCGGAACGAGAGAAGGTCACATCCGACCTGATCCAGGCGCACAAGAAGGAGATGGAGGTTCTACAAGAGGACCTGTCTACAGCTTCGGCCGTACTAGAGGAGGAGCGTGCGAGTCGCGTCGTGTTGGAACAGGAGCATGTGGAGGCCTTAGCTCAGGCTCAATCCAAAGTTGACGGACTCGAAAAGCGCGCAGAAGCTCTCAACCAAGAGCTCTCCCAGCTCTCTTCGTCACAGGATGATCTCCAGGCAGAGAGGGAGAAAGCACTTCAGCAACTTGAAACGCTTCGCATTGAACTCAAAGGTCTCTTGGTAGAGAAGGTGAAGGCAGAAGAGGTTCAACATGACCTGACGGTCACCAACGAACATCTCTCAGAAGAACTCGCGCAGTTAAAGAAAGAACAAGAGACAACGACGTTGGGTGCGAAGTCTCATACGGATCAGCGTCAGCAGGAACTGGAATCTCAAAAGGCCGAGCTGCAGTCCAAGATTGACGAGTTGACGCACGCAGCAGAGAATGTAACGCAGGAGATTCGACTTCTCTCTCAAGAGCTTGATCAAGAAAGGCAACGCGTGCGGGATAACGAAGACCAACATAGTGCAGAAACGCAGTCCCTAATCCGTGAACGGGACGCGATTCAGTCAAGTCTGACTAAGTTTCAGGAAGACATAATAAAGCTCCAGGACGCTATTGAACGCAATGAAACTGCCTTGGCCACAAGTGAAGGAGAGAAGGATCGTCTCCAAGAGAACATAACGGATCTGGAGGCACAAATCCAGAAGTTATTGTCGTATACCCATTCTCTCGAGCACCAAGTTGAAGACGGGTAAGCGTCTTATTCGTGTAATACTAATGCATTTATACTGACGTATTGTCTAGGGAACGCGCCTTGGAGGTCCTGAAGACAAACCTCAGTAACACCGGACTGGAGCTCTCCCGGGCAGAAACGACAGCTAAAACCGCGGAGATGAATCTCAGCCTTCAGAGCGCTCAGTTTAAACGTGAGCTCGCCAAACTTCAGGACAAACTGGCAGCTCTGGAAACGCGGCGCGATCTGGAAGACGCTCTCACGAGTCTCGAAGAGAGAAACAACGAGATGGAGGAGTTGCTCAAAGCCAAGTGCGCTGAGATCGAAGAGAACGATGATCGTGCCTTGGAGTAAGTTCGTCTCAGTGATCTTGGTCAGACGGTGGCTGACGGTATGCAGGATGTTGAAAGAAAATAAGAAATTATCGAGCAAGGTGGAGGCGCTGACACGAAAGGTGCAGAATCTCCAAACGAAACTCACTGCAGCAAAGGCTGCAGTTGCGAACGCTAAAGCGGCCGCAGACGCCGTACCAGTGGCCCCTGCTACTAAAGCCTCTCCCCCGCCTCTTGCGGAAGCTGCCGAAATTCAGACCAAGACAACCCGCCGCCGATCAACACGCCAGTCGAGTGGTGCCACTGTTTCCCAACCATCTGAAAAGCCGTTGACTGCCTCGAGTTCGAAACCACTGACATCCCGTGTCGCCTCCGGTCCGTCCACTGGTACATTACGACCAAAGACCCCAGAAGGACGGCTCGCCCCTACTCCAGTTTTCAAGCTCCGTACACCTGAGCAACCGCGGGCTCAGGAACGCACCTCAGAACCTACGCAGTCGGTGGTTGGAGTGAAGCGCCGTGCACCCGATGATTTCGAGAGTTATGAGAGTGTACCACCTCAAGGCTTCACAGCTGATAGTCTCCCAAGTAGGGAGAGCGAAAGTACTACACCCAAGGTCCGCAGGATGTTCAGCAATCCGCAATCTGGTTTCACGCCGGTCCGCAATAAAGTCCTGTCCTCTCCAAAACGCCAAACCGCTGCTCTCTCCACTCCCCTCATCCAAGATGTGACGAACAGCCCGCGGAGCAGTGTGCCGTTGGAATCGACAAAGCAATCGAAACGAAGTTGGTTGGGCAAGATACGCGGTACAAGTGCGCCGGCCGCAGTCAGGCCAGCATCCCGGCAGGTCTTCACGTTCATGGGCGAGACCCATCGACCATAGCATTTGTGACTGATTATTATGATTACGGCATACCCGATATCTTCACACTGTACAGTAATACATAGACTCCGATTGCTCATACATTATTTATATACTTCATTTCAATGTTGGAATGCACGGAAGGCGCGTTACCCTTGCTCCGATATCTGTGGTGAGCTATGAGCGAGCTATGAGCACAGTCACTCCGAAGTGAGTACTTGAGTGATCGGAGCCGTGACTGATGTGTTTGCTAACTTGATCCACGAGCCATTGGCATCAACTGGGCTTGGATGTCTCTACTTCACGTAACTGCTCAACACTCCTCATTCCTTACACCACCACCACCTCGACGCTGGAGGTCCGAAAATGTTTCTTAGGCACGATGAACCCGTATACGCCGATTTGTCTCTATGTGTGCGCGACCCAGTGGATTGGAAGATCGGGACGCTCAGAAAATTCGAGTTCCCACTTGACATCACTGCCGTCGCGTTCGACCCTGTCTCCCGCCTCCTTGCTATAGGTGATACTTATTCACGCTTGTACTGAAATCACCACGTTCTGAAACATCTTCCAAGGCACGGGTGGAGGAGTGATACATCTACACGGTGGACCAGGCGTTGAAACACAGCTTCTGCTTCCAAAATCCATTTCTGTACGATTCCTTCAGTTCGGTTTACAAACAGAGAGATTAGTGTGTCTCGGTAGGGGCACTCTTGTGCACGGTGGTCTCCAGGCTGATTCTTCCACCTACAGATAGCGAACACCATTTACACATATGGGATCTTTCACCTATCGGCTGTCCGAAGCTCATGGCTACGGTTCGTTGGGATCCTACGACGTGCGTGTGGCTATATGACCGTGTCTTCTTTCGCTGACTGACTCTCATCAGGTTCATACTTCTCTCCCCATCCCACAACCATGTCAGTGATTCCATTCGTCATAATCATATAATAAAATGACGGAAATTAGGTTTTCCTCGCCATGAGAAACGGCGACCTGCGAACCTACGACCTCGCTTGCATGCGGAAATCGCCCTATACAGTCCCAAACTTGTGGCGAATTCATGAAGAGCAGATAACGAAGTCGGGGATGCCTGTGTTACCCTCTGGGAGCTCGTTCGTATTGCATTTTCGCGGTTGCCCTGGGCCCCACTAAGCCATGTATACAGAGGAAGTCAACCCGTCGAGATGCTCTCTCATCCCAGGAACCTGAACCTTCTATTCATTGCGTATCAAGGTGAGCACTAGCTGATGTTTGCCATACTCAACAGTCAGTGGTCTAATCCCGCATAAGATGGCGTGACTTTGCTAGATCTAGTAAATACCTTCGAATTCCCTGGCCGAACATGCTTATGGATGACATGACACAGAAAGAACGCAGCTCCATCCGTACCTTCGAATTGGTGCTTCCCCCAGGTGCTCCTGGTGGTGCAGGGTATAATTCTCGGGTAAGATATAAATACATGGACCCTCAGTCTACTGACCTTGATTTAGGATATCCTACTACCTCGCCGATCATCAGTAACCAGCATTGCCATTCACCCTACCGGTCATCTCTTTGCCGTTGGACATGCGGATGGTACTATTGCTTTCTGGGCAACAGAGGATGCTAATCAGCCACTGCTTGTCCGATCTCTGGATGATCTTGACGTGGACAAAGTCAACGTTGAAGTACTTGAGACACACCTCAGTAAAACACACGCTCAAGACTCTTCACCTCGAGAACCGATCTTCAAAATGACTTGGAGCGGATTCCCTAATTCTAGTGACCCTCGGGGAGGAGAAACGGCTCTGACGATATTGGGTGGTTTCAAACCAGACAACGGATTTGGTTTAACCGTTTTGTGGTTCTCCCCATTCAATCCAGAAGACCCTCCTTCGGGCTCTCCGCCAATAACACAAGATGGTATCCATTCTTCTATAGCCACAGCGTTCCGACAAATCCTAGAGGAACCGCGTTGTTTCATCTATACGACAAATACCCCCGTGCAAGATTTCTACCTCATCCCTCGTGAAAACCCTCATTTCAACCACACCCACGATCCTCATGCTATTCTGATATTAGTAGACGCTGGCCAAGACGCTCGCAAGATCGAGTCGCGCGAATTTCCTCCCCCCTCTTTTACCTCGTCGCAAGAACCGTCAGCATCAGCGAGGGCAATACAGACAGAGGATGATACTTTGCAGGTTCTGGATTTTGCGCTTGAATCGTTATCGTTACCCACCCACCCACAACTTGTCGGCCTGCCATTCGAGTTTAATGGAAGCAACTTCATCCCAGGCAGCTACAGGATACAATCCATTCCAAGGGAAATGTACTCTGAACTCATCAATAATTCCGGCTCATCTAGAGGGTGTCCAAAGGTTCGGTTGACGGGCGGTTCCGCATACATGGATTCCTCCCATGAAGTTAAAATGTCCAAGGCAAGTATCCTAGTGTATTTGTGAGTTTAACACCTAATAGGGTTTAAACAACAGTTCCATCCGCACCGCGTCCTCGTTACCTCCAACTGGAACTTAACTGTCAGTTTCTATGACATCAGTGATCAACTTCTCCAAGGAACCAAAAACTCTCCGTTGGAGCATGACTTTCCGGAGGCCCTTGGTGCTTTTGAGATCGATCTGCAACCTGCAATGGATATCCTTGATAGTGAGCGACCGCTAGATGAACCCCGTGATCAAACAAGGAGCATCCTTTCTACACATTTCGCAGCTGAAGGTCTAGAATGTGCCATCGCTCTGAGTACTGGGGAAGTCCTCGTATACCGCCCCAAGCCCGCCCGAGCGGTTCAAGCAGTTCATGATGTACAAGACCAAGACGAGGAGCTGAGATTACTAACACATATCGGAGTGGAACCCTGGAGGAAATTCGTCCCGTATTTTGCACTTTGCCGTCCTGAACAGGGGTCGATACTAGCAGTTGCTCTTTCAGAGATCGGTGCGTCGGTAGTTCAAACAGCCGAGCGCAAAGGTTTACGCATACCCTTGCAGGTTTTCTCGCCACCTCCTTTGCTGACGGGTCGCTATTCGTCGTCGATATGCGAGGGCCAACGGTACTCCACAGACCCACGACTCTGGCCAGAAAGCCCTCGAGATCTTCCAGGTCTTCCAGGTCTTCCAGGTCTTCGAAGCACTCTAGGTCTAGTTTGGAAGCTGATGGAATCACCTCTCTTACTTGGACTATCAGTGGAATAGCTAAAGGCGAGTGCTTCTATTTTGCTACGAACCGTGGACTTAACCGTCAACTAGACTCCAAGGCATGCATACGGCTCATTGCATTCCGGACCTCCGGCAACATGGAAGTTTATAGCGTCATCCGGGTTTCCTCCGGGTTTTCCTTTGAAGGTCCGGTCACTCTTAGCAAAGTAGTACCGCACCCTCTTCGCGATGGAACATTCGTGATTAACAGCAAAACTGGAGCACTCTGCAAGGCTGATAGGGGACGTTTTGCAGCCATGCTGCAGTCTGATAACCGAGTAAGCGAGTCTGTCATCCTCATTGCCGCTGGCGCGAAAGGCGTCAGGAGTTTCGCCAATATCACTGGTGAGCGAGTTGGAAAGGTAGATTGGAGCAGTAGGCACGGGGATGTGATTGGCGTGCAGGTCGTTGAGCGACTGGGTAGGTCGACCAGCTTTTTGTCCTTGGGTGTGCATAAATTGAAAGCGTCTTACAGGATCAAGGGTGCTCGTTGCTTATACCAGCAAGGGCGAGTTTCATGCTTATTCACTGCCCTACCTGGAGCACATATACACAAGTCCCGCGCTTCCTGCATCATTCAAGTCAGTCCTTAATATAATCTCCATCTTCTGAGCATTGATCAGTTTTCCCTCTAGATCAATCAGCATAGACGAGCATGGTGACTTCATAAATTTCGACACTCATCCGTCTTTTGGGTTGGTCCAATCTGCAACATACGGAACTTTATTCGACTTCCGTCGTATGAATGACTTACCACTCGTCGACCTCGTCAGTAATAAGGGCGCCATCCCTCCTCAACCACAGCCAGTTCCCATTGGCCCATCGTCCTTACTTGGTTCCTGGTTTAAGTATAACCAAACGATGCCGGGTGGTCAGATTGATGGTCTGTGTACGTGCTATCAGAGCCCTGCAGTCTACTGTCGTTTACTGACTTTTCGCTTCAGTAGCAGGATTAGATAGGCCCGGACCGGTAAAAGGTGCTCGCGAGGCCCTCTCTAAGAAGGTTGAGGAACTGGAGAGGACGGCTCCCTCCAGTACAACAAATGCAAGCTCAACAGCTTCTATCACGGCTTCTGCTACTGCAGTGCAGTCGAATGTTTACAACCGGTTGATGACAGCTCTAAACGAACGAGGGTATGTCCTTTGAATATCTGCGGGACCCTGAAACTCATTACTACCAGGCAAATGCTAGGAGAACTCGATCAAAATTTCAAAGCACTAGAACAAGGAAGCAAGGATATGGTTACTCAGGTAACTATTCCATTGAACCAACGCCATTAAAATACTAAAAATATTCTCAGGCGAAACGACTAGCTGCCCGAAATACTACTAAATCATGGTTCGGCTTTTAAATTATTTGTCACGGACTCGCAATACACTGTACTATACGGACCCCATGTAGCTACAACACCTAATTCCCCTCAATGAACATCTCAGTCCACTTTTTTCAACTTTTTTTTCTCCTCGCTCTTCACTCCCAGAAAGCTGTCCCCCATTCAACTCGTCAGTCAGAGTTTGGCGCGTCCAATTCGACGCATCGCGGGAATGTTAACACGTGACCTTGCGTCACTACACAGTCCAAATGCGCTGCTCATTGTCCAACTGCGCACCGCTCAGGTATTTTGATTCATTTCTCTTTCCAGCTATCATGGCCACGTACGACAGACTACACCGACAGTGCAGGACGCTGGAAAATCTCTTCGACTCGAAACTCACGACATATGCCCAACTGGCAGCGAACATTACACAACCAAACCAGGATGTGGAGGCTACAGGGTCAAGCGGTCGCTGGAAGGACCTGGAACAGGAACTGGAGGATCTACTGTCAAAAGTATGGTTGGATAATAGCCAGGGCTGGACAGCAATTGATGGTATATGATAGTTAGAAGAAATCAACGAGCAGTTGTCAACACTAGCGAGCGATCCTGAAACACTGTCGGCTTCCATGCTCCGAACGATACAGCGACACCGAGAGATATTCCAAGATAGCTCACGAGAGCTCAACCGAACGAAGGTTCACACTCCCACCTTTTTAAACTTATCTTAAAGTGACACTCAAGTTGGTGACAGACCAATGTGCATGCAGCGCTGGATAAGGCCAACTTATTGACGGGCGTACGGAATGATATTGAGTACGCCGTCCCCTCAATAGGAGTGTACTGCCAACTAACATTCCGTGCTAGTGCATACAAATCAACTGCGGCAGACTTGCTACTTGCAGAAAGGGGAAGGGTAGACAATTCGCACCGAATGACAGACGACATCCTAGCGTGTGTTCCATTCTTCCTGTCCACCTTCTAATGACGCTCATATCCGTGTAGGCAAGCTTATGAGACTCGATCAGAGTTCTCTCGTCAAAGAACGACTCTTGCCAACATGAATACCCGGATGGTTGGTGTGCTGCGTAAGTGTACCCGACCCATCCGAACTCAGGATTGCTCAAATGTGTATAGATAAAATGCCTGGCATCAACAACGTTGTCTCCATGATCAAATCCAGGCGACGCCGAGACTCTATCATCTTAGGACTCCTCATTGGGGTCTGCACCATCATCATCCTCTCATACCTCTGGAATTGACCAGAGAACGCTCCGTTTCTACTCAGTTTGTCATTAGACGCTGAGCCTGCGGAGTTGAGCAGGTTCCTACATTCTGTCCTCTCGAGTGGTCAGGATTAAATGGTCAGGGGTTCCTACATTCTGTCCTCTCGAGTGGTCAGGATTAAATGGTCAGGGGAAAGCTCGAAGTTGTATATACCAGTACTTTATTTTCGTTCATTGGCTGTAATTACAGGATCCGAAGGTGATGGACTACGATATTGCTCAACCTTTTTTCGACGTTTTGTCGACTTTTTACTAGTAGGGGGAGTGTGATTTCCACCACGGAACTTAAACCAGTTTTGTTCAAGGCGACGGACAGCACCCCAGTTCTCTTCATCCAGAAAGTCCACCCAGGTTGTTTCGATCTCCCATTTCTTGATTTCGGCTACATGTTCCAGCATTCCCCAGGTTTGTGAAGTGCTCATGCGAATGTCATTATAGTCCGATTCGACCAAGATTCGGTCGTCTGAACAAGCTGCGATGAGTGCCTTATAACCTGGATGCTTCTCGTTTATGACCATGGAGAGCGAGAGAAAAACATTTGAGTGTTTCTTCTACTTGGATCGTTATCTATATTGTTCATGAAGTAGCTGTTCCGACTCCTCCTCACCTCGATAATGTTCCACGTCTCTGTGCTGAAGCCACAACTATGCATATCAATGCTAATTCGATATAGCGAGTCGCCGTGCTTCTTATTCAGTCGATCCAGAAGATCGACAGTTGCCTGCTGGGACTTGACACTATGAAGGCTGACGTTGCGACCAAGTTCAACAGCAAGATCCATTTGAGCTTCAACTATAGCCAGCTGATGATCGAAAGGGACAGTGAAAGGTGTGAGTTCACGAGGAGTCGTGTGATAGTCGTAAGGAATATGGAATGAGCGGTCCAACCCTATCTCACCGACCATGGCAGTTGGGAAGTCGCTGAGGTTTTGGCGCATTTCGTTGAGTACTTCATCCAAGGGTCGCGGTGTAGGTAGATTGGATAGTAGAGAAGTGAAAGTTTCTTGATATTCGGATTTGTCTCCTTTCTGGGAGCCCAGCAGGAGGCGTTTGTAGTGCTCTTCTTTGGAAATAGATTGGTCTATTGCGATGCAATGGGAAAACCATGGATGATAGCCTGGGATACGAACATTCCTGTATTCGGGGGTATGCAAAAAATGATTTATGGGGACGAACCAAAACAAGGGACTATCTTTGAGGGGTTCGCGGTTGCTAGGCTCCTCACCAATCCCTGATCTGATTGACGACTAGCCATTGCACAGACCGTGATTTGAAGTTCATCCGTTGATTGTGGAGAGATGTGTGATGATTCTGTTGGATGGCAATGGACATCAACGACATGCCGCAGGACGGTAATTGGGGGTAACCCATCCATAATGCCGGGTTTAGTCGTTGCGGGATCTGAGGTGGTGTCGGGGGTTGCGCACTTAGTTTAGAACCTAGAGTCTTGGCGTCCGTGCAGAGCGATCCTCGGGTTTTAGGCCCCGGACGACGGTGATGGATTGTGGAAAGTGTTAGTGTTGTCGTGTTGTAAGCAGCATAGGATTGGAATTAAGGGGTCATGATCCAAAGTGGGTAGCCGTTGTTTGTTCCGAAGTCTGGTGGCAAACACCCTTGACCAAAAGTCATGAAAGGACATTTGACGTTTTGATGTTAGGTGGATGTTCCACAAATTCCATTTTGGGCCTTTTTTCGTCTCTCGGTCCCGTTCAATGTCATCTCATGCGTATCTCGACGCGTCGCCCCCTGCTTACAATGGACCTCGAGACCAGCTAGACAAGTCTGCCTTCCATAAAACACTTTCCGTTCTGGCTGCTCGCGTACCTCCAAGCAGAACTGGTCGAATTCTCAAAGCGCAGCCTCTGAAGGGGTGCGTTATTTGTTGTGGATATTGTGAGATGTTGTCTGCTCACTTTTGCTTTTGTAGAACCATAATGGACTTGCCGAAAATACGGAGCGTTGTCTCAGACCGAGAGAACCCTGACGGCGACCGCTTGGTACTACTGCGCATAGCAAACAAAGGTGGGCCCTGAATGCTGCACGTGTTTGGACTGTAGGACTGATCGTTTGCAAGCTAGCTGATATTCCTCCTGAGGCGCAGCAGTATCTCGAACAAGAAACTCACGGACTAGTGGACCATAAAATCGAACTAGATTATGACTACTGGACGGCAGGTTGGTTGATCCCTGGTCCAGTTGCTGAATTATCTCTGAAAGGCATATCACAGACGACATCATGCAGAAGGTCCTACCCGAAGGGTTGCGGGAAGGCGCTCCAAGTGGTTTTGCAATGACAGGTCACCTTGGTGAGTGATTTTTGTGCTTGCATGAATCATTCCCAACCAACTCTGGTAGCGCATGTCAATCTCCTAGACGAATATCTGCCATACAAATATCTTATCGGGCAACTGATTCTTGATGTGGGTCCTGCTTACTCTTTTTGTGTTTCGTAGTTGATATCAGTGTTAGAAAAACAAGAAAGTCAGAACCGTCGTCAATAAGTTAAATACCATCGATAATCAATTCCGCGTATTCAAAATGGAGGTGATTGCTGGAGAACCAGATTGTGTTGTTGAGCATGTGAGTCGCCACCGCACAATATGACAGTTTGACTGACGACCCTCCAGCATGAATCTGATTGTCGATTTACCTTTGACTTTTCTCAAGTATATTGGAACTCTAGACTTCACACAGAACATGAGCGGCTTGTTCGGCAATTTGAACCTGAAGACATGGTTGCCGACGTGTTTGCGGGTGTCGGTCCCTTTGCAGTCCCCGCGGCTCGGAAGGGATGTGCCGTTCTGGCCAACGATTTAAATCCCGCAAGTCACAAGTACTTGGAAAAGAATGTGCATGATAATCGGGTTCGTTCGTACCACAGTTTCTCCGATAAATCATACTAAATCATATTTTCAGGTGACCGATTTAGTTCGTACCTCCTGCGAAGACGGACGGGAATTTATTCGAATGGTAGCGAAACGCACATATGATAACCCGCTCCCGCCATTTACAGGACCACCGTTAAGCAAAACTCAACAGGAGAAAGAGAAGCGAAGAGCCCGGGAAGTCAAGCAAACACTCGGTGCCTCGCTTGACGTTGAATCGCAGCCTCGTCGACGCATCAGTCATTTCGTCATGAACCTGCCAGATACTGCCATCTTGTTTCTGGATGCATTCCGCGGTATATTAGCACCGAACGGCGACCATAACATGGCGGCCACGTACGAAGTCATGCCCATGGTGCATTGCCACTGCTTCACCCGGGAGTTGGAGCCGCACAAGGCCGAAGCGGATATACGTCAGGTACGAATCATATTCGGCCAGTCACGCTGTTGAATAACATTCGTTATAATTCCGACAGCGGGTAGAAGAGCAATTGGGTGCACCGCTCGAAGACGATGTTTCTTTGCACCTTGTTCGTTCGGTAGCACCGAATAAAGAGATGTACTGCATTAGCTTCCGCCTACCACGCGCGGTCGGGTTTAATACATAGATAGTAGTCAGGATGTATTTACCACGTTCACTGATCGCCAAACCTCGATCTATCCGGAGAGGAAGGCCGGTCCGGGCGATCTCGGGCCTCGGCAGAACCCTCAATAAGGAAATTCAACACTTGGTTAACCCCGCAGCAAAAAAACTTCAGCCCGACGGTAGCAAGCAGCCTCGTTAACACTTCCCTACCCCTGCACGCCGACCTCCCTTTGGGATACCCCCTCCCCTTCTTTTCATACCCCAGTCTCTATCCATGGCTCCGGATTCACAGATCCTCCCCACTGTCCATTGCGACGCTCCCGAGCCCAAGAACTCCGCCCTCAAGTCCGCCCTCAAGTCAGTCCGCACGGCCGTCGCTGTTCCTGAGAGTGAGTTGAAGCGCTGGAGAAGAACCTTCGAGTCCAATGCCAAGGTTGTCAATGGCGAAAAGTGAGTTCTCGACTTCTCTGTCCGTGCCAGTGGTCACATGTTGTCGAGAAGAAGCCCTTTTCTCACCATTCTTCATATTGAATTATAGGTTTCTAGACCCAGAGAGCTTTGTCAGTGCTATTGCCCCAAAGGGCGATCTCACCAAGATAGATCGTGCCCAGTTTGCAATCCTTTTCCGTGTTGCCGATGCATCTCGACGTGGGCTCGTTTCCTGGGAGGACTTCACAGTGTTCGAGACGCTCTTGAAAAGACCAGATGCGGATTACTGGATTGCATTCCAATATTTCGATGTGTGAGTGCTACATTAGTTGCGATATTTTTCAGTCCTGTCGCTGACAAGTGTGATCGGGTATTTCAGGGATGACTCTGGTTATATCACCTTTGATGAATTCAAGACTGTCTACTCTGAGAATATTGGACCGGAGTCCATTCCTTTCGATTTCGAGTGGTGGGTAAACTCATTTTCTGGTAAACCTGCCTGCTTATTGTTCCTCAGCGACTGGGTCAAACTATACCTGGGGAAGAAGGATGGCACACACGTACTGGGCTGTACGTCTTGTCCCAATTCAGAACAAATACATGTCCCTAACCATACGCTCTAGATAATGAATTTACCCAATTGATGAAGGGCCTTCAAGGCGAGAGACTTCGCCAGGCTTTCAGATTCCTAGACAAGGATCAGGATGGATATATTTTACCAGACCAATTCAAGCGCATTATTCTAGTATGTCCCACTCTTTCTCATATACCTATCCCTCCTCACGTCATAACAGGAAATTGCTGGACACAAATTGTCTGATGCCGTTATAGACAGACTACCTACACTATGCACTCTGACACCAGGGCAGCGTATCTCTTACTCAGAAGTTATTGCCTTCCATAATGTCATTAGAGGTTAGCGTGTCTAGGCTGAAAAGTAGTCAGCATACTAATTCCCTCACTCAGAGATGGACATGGTGGAGAGGTGACCGAGTCCCCCTTGAGGATAAACGGCCAACTGACGCTTTCTAGGATTATTCGTGAAGCCACAGCGAAGAGCAAGGATGGCCGTATTGACCAATCCGACTTTCTCAATCATTCTGCCTCTAGTTCTCGCTATTCCTTGTTCACGCCTATGGAGGCCTCTATCATCTTCCACTTTGCCGGCCGTGGACTCGCAAACCAACGCTTGGCTCTCCTCGACTTCGCCCAGCTTTTAGATCCAAAATGGAAAGCTCCTCATGAGGAATCTGAGCGTCACCCTCCCACTAGCAAAACTTCGTTCCTTAACTCGTTCTTGCATTCAACCTATAACTTTGTTCAGGGTGGTATGTCTGGACTGTCTACTATGGACATTGTCTGATGTTGAAATATTTGAAGGCGTTGCCGGTGCCTTTGGAGCCACTATTGTCTACCCCATTGATATGGGTGAGTTCGTGAGCACCTTTGGTGTCTGAAGGTCTTACTGATGCGTTCCCCCAGTCAAGACCCGGTATGTTATGAAGCCAGCTGGTGTGCTTCGAGATTGACATACTTTCTTGTATAGTATGCAAAACCAACGTTCGAGCGTGGTGGGCCAGTTGTTGTACAAAAACAGTCTTGATTGCGCTCGCAAGATTCTGCGCAATGAAGGTTTCCTCGGTTTCTATCGCGGCCTAGGACCCCAACTCATTGTATGTGATAATATCATATCTTCCGTTTGCATTGGAAACCCACCGGGTGACTGTAGGGTGTTGCTCCTGAGAAAGCCATCAAGTTAACCGTCAATGATATCATCCGCTCTAGGGCAATGGATCCTGAGACTGGTCGAATTAAGCTCATCTGGGAGTTGGTTGCTGGCGGTATGGCTGGTGGTTGCCAAGTGGTACGTAATACTCAAAATTTCCGACACAAGCGCTGATTCGGCGACCGTTAGGTCTTCACCAACCCTTTGGAGATTGTGTAAGTACTTACGAACTGTCGTGCATTCCTCTACTTATGCTCCACTAGCAAGATTCGTCTCCAGGTGCAGGGTGAAGCCGCCAAACTAGAAAATGCGAAGCCTAAGGGCGCACTGCATATTATCCGCCAATTGGGTGTTCTTGGTCTTTACAGGGGCTCGAGTGCATGCCTGCTCCGTGATATACCCTTCTCCGCTATCTATTTTCCTGCATACTTTCACCTTAAGAAAGACCTCTTCCACGAGGGCTATAATGGGAAACAGCTGTCATTCGTCGAAACATTGGCATCAGCAGCGATTGCGTACGTTGAAAAGACCGTTGATGGACAAATACTGATGCAATCTTTGACAGCGGAATGCCAGCTGCTTACCTGACAACACCGGCTGGTGGGTTTAATCCCGTATTCCTGTCACTTGACGTCTTGATAATCTGTTGTAGATGTTGTGAAAACCCGTCTTCAGGTGGAAGCCCGCAAGGGTCAAACTCACTATAAGGGCTTGCGTGACGCCTTCGTGAAGATTTGTACGTCCGTTCTCGGAAAGACGGCGTGAGAGTGGTTGCTGAGTAGTATCTAGACCGCGAGGAAGGTTTCCGTGCTCTATTCAAAGGTGGACCTGCTCGGGTCATTCGGAGCAGTCCCCAGTTTGGTTTTACTCTGCTAGGTAACTCCTTTCTCCGGACTACCAATGTTACGGAACTTACGTCTCTCTGTAGGATATGAAACACTGAAAACAACGGTGCGTCGTTATCTGTCGTTGATCAAACTACTCGCTTCTAATGGATGCGCTGGAATCCCTAGTTCCCTGTAAGTGATGTGAACTGTCTGATTGGTGATAACTAACACAGCCGTTGATTTTAGTATCCCTGGCAAGATGCTCCTCCACAAGTCAGCACCGCGCTTACAAGTCGCTCTGACGAGCTGGCCAAAGTTCGGGCTAGGAATGCCCTCAAGATTTTGCTCGACGTTCATGGTGATTTTGGTAGACGTGCGACTACCTCAGGAACTCCTCTGTCGTTGTCACACCCGAGGCTATCATCTCACTCTTCCTAATGGGTAGATGCAAATGTATAGATGCAACGTGTTTGGAATAGATTCACTGCATGGGATTTGTTGGCAAAGGCAAGCAATCGATGATCCAATAGGGAGACGGTAAGCATATGAGATCCTTGGAGACCCATCAGTACCACCGAGATCGTTTGGTGGGAGAAATGATGGAATTTGATGTAAATGTCAGCGGTTGCGAAGTCACGGACACATCAATGACCTAGATACTCAAATACCCCTCGGACGTACAATCCATCTTTCACCCCTCTTCGTTTCGTTCTTCGTTTTCTCCTCTCTCTATTTTTTTTTTCGCGGTGAGTCCTGAAACTCTCGCTCTGATACTTCGTCGAACTCAATTTAAGTCTCCAGGACGTCTTAGCTCGCAGCCCACTTCGTTAACTACTGCAAGACAGTGTTTGCGCAAGCGTAGACCGCTTTTCCAGCTTCGACTTCGCTCTCTCGATCTTTTCTTTGTTGTGTTTAGCACCCCACTTTCTTTGATCATGAAGTCAATTCTTCTCGGACTTTCACTCATCGGAGCTGCCACTGCTCAGATTGTTAATGGTATTTCGTCGGTGCCCGCGTCAGGAGCTGCCTCTTCCGCCCCCGCATCAGGAGCTGCATCCTCCGTCCCCGCCGCGACTCCCGCGCCCTCGGCATCAGCAGGGGCAACTCCGTCAGGCGGTTCATCCAGCGCACCTGCGGCAGTGACACCCCCTCCAGCTGCCTCTTTTGCTACCTCTCCTGGTGCCCCTTCTGGCGCCCCTCCCGCTCAATATACCGCGCCCCCTGCACCAGGTCAAGATTTCTACCAGTACATGCCGTATAGCTCCTGGAGCAATGGAGGATACCAACAGTTACAATGCGGTTACGGGTATCAGAAACAGGAAGGCGGGCTATGCGTCCCGTACTCTTGGGTGAGTGATCGATCAATACCCTCGATTTCCAGTCGTATTAATAGCCCATCAGTACCAGCCCCAGATCCAGGGTTGTTATGCAACGATCATCATCAACTCGTAAGTGACCTTGCTAACTGCCTCACTTCGCCGTTTTTGATTTTCCGGCTCGCGACTTGTAGAGAGGTCAACAACTACTGTTATAACTACGCTCAGACTGTTACCATTACCCAACATGTCACTGAGGTATTTGAGATTTTCTTTCCAATATCTTTCCATCTTCCTGACATTTATGATGGTAGACTAGTACTCAGATCGTTCCCACCACCATCACTGTCCATGAGACGGCGACGCAGGTTCTCACTGACTTCAAGACTGC
This sequence comes from Macrolepiota fuliginosa MF-IS2, assembly GCA_015584085.1. Taxonomy (NCBI): domain Eukaryota; kingdom Fungi; phylum Basidiomycota; class Agaricomycetes; order Agaricales; family Agaricaceae; genus Macrolepiota; species Macrolepiota fuliginosa. The sequence goes on along the minus strand of MU151056.1, from coordinate 267,055 downwards.
AACCCAAATCTACACCTCCGTGGAAATTGTTCCCACCACTCGTGTTTGGGTCTCTACCGAAGTCATTGATAAGACCCATGTCATCGAGCACACTATGACCGCAACCGAGACTCAGACGGAGACCAATACTTACACCCGCACGGACACTGAGACTGATACCGCAACCGAAACCCTCAGGCAAACGGACACCGCCACTGTCACCCAAACGGACCTTAAGACTATCGTTGTTCCCACCACGTACTTCAAGACTTGGGTCACCACTAAGGTCATCGATAACGTGAGCACCCGCCCTTGATAATACCCAATACCACATCCTAACAATCTGTACAGACTCAGACAGTGGTCCAGACCGCTACCTCGACGATCACCGACCAGGTTACCTCCGTCCAGACAGCCACCCAGACCCAGACAATGACTGACTTCATGACTGTCACTGCGATCAGCACCGTTATACAGCCTACAACCTACGTCAAGACTTGGGTACAGACTGAAACTAAGGATCAGGTTCGTCATACTGCAGAAAGACGACAAAACAGGATACTCATTACCCCCCAGACCCAGACAGTTGTCAACACCCTCACGTCTACTGTCACTGACAACCAGACTTACTTGCAAACTGTGACTTACCTCTCCACTGCAACTGCAACTGCAACTGCGACTGCTACGGAGACTCAGGTTATTAAGGAGACTGGACTCTCCGACTGTCTTGGCAAGGTGAGTCGCCTTCGTGTTGGCCCTGGGATCTGGTGCTGACGAACTTGTAACCTACAGTGCAAGTCCTCGTGGGGCCTTACCTCCGGAAACAGCAACAGCTGGAATACCTATGCTTCCCCTCAACCTTGGGCCCAACCCACTCCTTCCGTCTGGGGATCCAGCGGTTCCTACGGCTCCTCGGGCTCGTACGGCTCCAGCAGTGGTTCATATGGTTCCTCGGGCTCGTACGGCTCTAGCAGTGGCTCGTACGGCTCTAGCAGTGGCTCGTACGGTTCATCCGGCTCTAGCAGTGGTTCTAGCAGCGGTTCCTGCAGCTCTGGTTCCTGTTAAACATGCTAGTTAGTAGATTGAATGTGGGTTGCATGCCCTGGTCACGTCTTAATTCATGACCTCAAGTAGAGTTTTTGTTCACCAGTGAAGGACTGCCATTTACCCTCAACGGACGATTGATACCGTGTATCCTTTGACTTCATCCATTTTTATAACTAGGGTGCTTTAATATTTTAGTGTTTCTCAGGTCGATTCCTGCCACTACTGTAGTCCTGATTAGCTGATAGTTTGCAATAAAAAGGCTCATCAGGTCAAGACGGCTGTGTTCGTGTGATGGGAAAGCGCCATGTGTAACAGCTTGATGTTCGTGGGCCGAACTCTAGAATCGGCATCGTCTGACGTGAGCGTGAGGGGTACCTTGCGTCATCATGATCCAAGCGGCTGACATTAGCTGTGCTACGACCCATCTTAAAGCCCTGTTTTAACAGGAAGGCGCTGCCACCAGCACGAAATGCCGCTGATTATTGCAGACGCTGGTTCGATAGGCCCACACGCACTCCTTGATGTACCCGAGAAATATCTCATATTCTACTCTTCCCCGGTTCATGGAAAGCTATGGTGCCCGGTACTTGGATCATACTTCGTTCTATTCCCATGTACTAATGGCGAGCGTCCTATAGGACTGTAGGGATGTTGAACAGTTTGTCAGGGAGAGTTTCACCAAGGAGGGAGCACCCGATGCGCTGATCGTATATGTCGGTGACAGACCGCAGTGAGTCTCATCCTGTGATGAATACACTGTTTGATCGACATGCAACCCTAGATGGAAAGCAGCATCGAATCCATTCCGCGGGGACCCTTGGAATTTGAAGAGTATCCCGACGATTGTTAAAGTGGAGAACGTAAGGGTCCTCGTTTCATCAATGTCACGCCTCCTCACCGTCTGTCCAGGGAAAGGAGGTTGGGAGGTTGGTTGAGAGTGAGATTCCGGAGAAGTTGGAGTCACTAATGCAGTAGATGAGGATCTAAACAGCCATGATATTATTTCCACTTGTCAAGGGTGATGCCATATGCTATACAACAGGTCTGTCTATGTCTTTCTGCTAAAATTGCCACTCTTGCCGCCAGCCTTCTCACTGACGATGATGTCCGTAATCTCCATCTCCTTACCCGCAACGGCCTTGAGCATGTCCCACACAGTCAGTAGAGTCACTGACACCGCGGTTAATGCCTCCATCTCGACTCCCGTCTTCCCTTCGCATGTCACTGTAGCCATGCAAAGGACACTGTACTTGTCCGTCTGTCGTCGGGTATCTACAGAGCCTCCAGAGGGTGCTTCAGAAACCAGCTTGACATCCACTTTTGATAAAGCTAGTGGGTGACATAAAGGAATAAGATCTGCGGTTCTCTTTGCGCCCATAATACCCGCGAGTTGTGCAACAGTTAAGGCGTCCCCTTTTCTCCTAGCTTTCTCAATGGCTCTGCTCTCGGGGGTAGGTGGGGCATTATCCGCGTATGTTGATGTAATGAGCTCGTATGCAATCTTAGTGATGTATATGCGTCCTTGTGCGGTGGCGGTCCGCTTAGAAGGGATTTTATCAGAGACATCGACCATTGAGGCTCGACCGCTATCGTCAAGGTGCGTTAATCTGACGTTGGTACTATATGCGCGGAGCTGGAAACTCGGAGAGGGCGCAGCACGGGTAAAGGAAGGTGCATGTCCCAAGCCACGCCTAGAGCGCTTCGCAAAGAGATTCGGAAAATTATGACCTGATTAAGGGAGATGTATATCAGGTGGGTATACTGTGATTACAAGCAAGGCATCGGAAATATCATCCACCTATAAGTATCATGGGTCGATTTGTCACCACATCAATATCCTCCATGCCGGCGTGTTTCTCTTTCTTTCCAAGAACCGCTTGGTGGATAATTTGAAGTAGTTCCTGGTCAGAGGCACCTGCCCGTAGGGTATCCCGCAGAGATATCTCCTTCGGGTCGAACAAGCAGACCTACAGAAACCTCAGTTTACGAGATCTGGAGCTAGTCGAATGACTCGCCTTAATTTGACCGTCTGCCGTGAGCCGAAGTCGGTTGCAAGTCCCACAAAAATGGTCCGACATGCTGCTTATGAACCCGAAGCTTCCCCTATGGCCGGGTATATACCATGAGCGTGCAGTATCGTTAACCTCGTCTGATGCCCTTTGTACACCTGGGTATCTTGCCCTAATGCGTTCAAGAAGCTCAGACGAAGGAACCATTTTGTTTTTGTCCCACTTATTCCCTGTTCAGGTTTGTCAGGCTCCGGTCGTCACTATCACTGACGTGGAACGGACCTGTAAAAGGCATGAACTCAATAAATCGAACCGATATCGGCTTGTCCTGCGTGAGATTGACGAAGTCAAGAACCTCGGAGTCGTTTAAACCCCTAATCACAACGACGTTAAGTTTGATGGATTCAAGAGGGAGGTTGAGAGCAGCATCCAGAGCTTTTAAAACAGCTTCATGACCTCTTCGCCGGGTGATGATCTCGAACTTGAATGGATCAAGGGTGTCGAGGCTGAGATTGAGGTGGGTCAGACCATTCTCCACGAAAGCAGGTAGTCGGCGGTGTAGAGCTAAGCCGTTTGTCGTCATGGCGAGCGATTCCAGGCCGTGCTTCTTTAGCTGGTTGAATTCGCCTGTGAAAGTTCGGCACATGCGAATATGGGAGTGGAGGACACGACATACCCATGAGCTCCATAATTCCTTTACGAACAGTGGGCTCTCCACCCGTTAGACGAATTTTAGTAATTCCACTCTTGACAAAGAGCGAGGCGAGTCGCAGAATTTCACTGTTTGTCAAGAGCTTGCCTTCCGGAGAAAGTTCAACTCCTTCGCTTGGCATGCAATAAAAACCTAAGAAAAAGATTGTTGGGTTCAAGCCCATTACGACCGATTTAACGAGGATTACTCACAACGTAGATTACACCTCTCCGTCAGGGATATCCGTAGGTAATTATGCTTTCGGTTAAAGCTATCGACAAATTGGCCAGTAAAGGGCCGAGTTGAGTTAATGGTGTCTATTCTTTCCTTTAGACAAACCAAATCAGAAGATCTCCGAAGTGCAATGCTAAGGACCCAGACCTTTGCCCGTGTGTGCGCCAACGAGGCCGTAAAGCGCACCTGGGTCGACCGTGGAATAAGTCTACCAAGCATGTGGTTTGATATCAAGAGGGATGAGGGTAGGGAGACAGAAAATATATCGTCAGCAACATCAGGTACGAAGCCCCAACAAGCGCAGAGGGATCTAAGCACACACCAGCGTGATATCGTCTATGTGACCATCTGTGACTGACGACGCGTCAGTCAATTGACTATCTTGACGCGTAATATCATCCTCTACACTCCCATTTCCTACTTCAACATGGTGAGCACGCATATCCGGTCGTCAGCACGCATATTCTAATGAATACCAGTCGATTATGCAATATAACGGTGGCTCCGTCATAGCCATGGTGGGCAAGGACTGTGTCGCCATCGCCTCGGACTTGCGTCTAGGAAGTCAGGCTCTCGGTATTTCCTCCAACTTCCAAAGGGTATGGTACATTATGATCATGGTTATGAAATGGCTCAATATTTGAATGAAGGTTTTCCCTATCACAGATCGTATCTATCTTGGACTACCAGGTCTAGCCACAGATGTAACGACATTGTAGGTTGCATATGATTTGATCGAACAAGAGAACTAACTCATTGGATAGACGAGAACGATTCCGCCTCCGGGTGAACATGTATACTATCAAGGAAGAACGAGAGATTGAACCCGAAGCCTTCGCCCACCTTGTTTCCTCGACATTGTATGAACATAGATTTGGCCCGTACTTCATTGAACCCGTCATCGCCGGATTGTCGAAGACACCAACAGGTGGAATAAAACCATTTATCGCTGCAACCGATCTCATAGGTTGCATCAACTTCGCAAAGGATTTCGTGGTAGCTGGGACAGCAAGTGCGAAATTGTTTGGTGTTGCTGAGGGTTTGTGGGAACCAGATATGGAGGCAGAGGACCTCTTTGAGACAATTTCGCAAACACTACTGAACGCAGTCGATCGAGATGCTTTCTCAGGTTGGGGTGCCGTCGTCCATGTTATGTGAGTGTCTGTGTTACCACCGGGTGTCCTGCATCTCATTGCTACCATCTTCCAGTACGAAGGACAAGGTCATCACACGCAAATTGAAGGCAAGAATGGATTAAGTAGATCAGAAGTTTGTACATGTCGCTTTGCATATTTCTCCTATTTCAATTGTATACCATCAAACAACTGGTGTCACAGGGTTGATTTGATTTGTATGGTCCCGTTCTTTATTTCTTCCTCTTCCTCTTCGTGTTCTACCTGAATGCGCTATATTCGGAGGAGGTTGGCTCAGGCTCTGCTTGTTGTCTCCTTTCTGGCATACTATGCAACTGTTGGTGTGAAGCAAGACCGCAATTCCCGGGATTTACAAATTGAAGCCAACACGCGATGGAAACCGACCTACGCGATCGCCGAGGCGCAAAAATTGTACACCGAGCCCACGCCTAAGTATCCATGGACTCCAGACACGACCGCTGTGATCCTCAATTGGTCTCGCCTACCTAATGTGGTCCAAATAGTGAAAATCATGTGCACCTCCCTCCAGGACACCCTTGCTGAAGTGCTCATTTGGAACAACAACCCTCAGCCATTGATTTCTGAGGTTAGTTCATTCGACACGTGAAGACATGGAACAGGTTGATGGCAGCGTAAAAGGATTTCGCAGAGGCGCACTGTCCGGGTCGCATGCTTAATATTTACAATTCACCAGAGAACGTGTACTTCCAGGCTCGCTTTTTCGGGTGTACACATGCAAACACCCGATTCTGCTTTATTCAGGTTAGCCCCGTTCACTGTACCCTTAGGACCAAACATTGAGCCCCCTCATTTCCTGTAGGATGACGACTACTTCATACAACCATCTATTATCCGCGCGATGCGAGCGAGAATGTCAGAAACTCAAAGCACCTCACTCCATCTCCTCCCATCACACGAAGTACTATATTCTCGATCGAGTACAATTAGAATTGACTCGTCCATCCATACACTATTCGCGTGGCTCGGATATGGCTCTATGATGGAACGTTCTCAGGCCCAGGAATTTCTGGACCTGCTTCAGACGATCAATGCCACGGAAGATATCTTCAGGATGGCAGATAATTATTTTACCATTTTGTCTAACAGGGTGCCTGAATTATGGTTTGACCAGAACCATGAATTGGGTGGTGGTACACCGTTTACTGTCGGAACGCTGGGCGAGGAACGGAACAATAACCATATTGTGAGGATCAACAAGACTCATGGGTCATTAGCATTTTAATTATTTATTCAGATAAACGCAGGTCTCATCCTCGATTCACTTGTGCAGACATTTTCACAAGACGTTGCATTGGGGTATCCCTATATTTCCATACCAACGCCTTTTACACAGGAGCTTCCAATTACTAGGGCCGTATGCTTCGATACATCTTGTGTGATGGAAACAAATATCAAGCTGCTACCTATGCTTCCCAACGAATCAGTTACCTCGGCCTCAGATGTTATCAATCATACTGCTGAGCGATTCAGCGCGCTCGGGAACGAAGCGATGGAGCGGTATCTCGAGTTTCCTCCCTCGTCTGCTGTGGATGGAAACTCTACGACGAGTTTCCGCAGTGTCAGTGGTGAGTCAAACGTAACACGCGAGAGGTGAAAGACCTGAGTAATTGGTGATTAGATGCTGTAGAAGATGACTGGATTGCTCTAGATTGGATGGCCGCCGATTTTGGAGATAACCTCGAGTTGGCCCTCCTCGTAAACGAAGCAACACAAAATATTTTGGAGAATTGTCGATTTGAGCACTCTGCGGATGGGGAATCATGGGTAAGTTCGAACTTGTTCCGGTTCAGGGGTCTCATAACATCGTGACATCAGGACCAGTTGCCATCTGAACTGGAGTGTTCCGCATCCCGCGTTCAGAGTCTTCGCGAGTGCAGTGTAGTCATTGGTGGGGGCTTCTTCAGGAAAGTCCGTCTGGTGCTAAAGACGGGTGTTCCGTGTGGATGGATTGTTCACGAAATATGGTTGCGGCAGAGCAGGCCTAGATAGTAACTTGACCATTGAAATATTGAATGTTGAGCGCTGAGCGGTGGTGATAACACCAGTTACGTCACCTGTTGACAGCCTCGTCAGCCGCCTTGTGGCCGCTCGGCAAAGGGTTGGGTTAACTCCTTCTCTACTCGTCTACTCTACCTAGTTCACTCCTTACACACCCCAACTCAAACATGCTCAACACCATTGTTCGCCGTACTGCCTCTGCGCCGTCCGCTGCATCTATTGCGAAAAGATCTATTTCTGTACAAGTCAGTTGGCACACCGAGTGAGGGGGCGTATTGATTGACGTTGGGTTGCAGTCTCTCCTCCACGGTTCCCCGGAGGCAAAGCAAGCAGGGGATGTTGAGACTCAACAATACTCGAGGCTGATCGGAAGGGGGAAGTACATTCATGCTTTCGAAAGTACGTGTGGTCGAGTTTTCGTGAGTGTGGGCGGATGGCTTACGGTCCTTTCCAGACCATCGTGTGAAGCCGGATAGGATAGACGAGTACAAGAAGGCTGCGTGAGTGGCCTTGTTGAAAGTCTGTTCCTCACCCGTGCTCATGTTCCATGGAACAGGGAGACCTACTACAAAGGACTTATCGAAGACCCACGTTTGCACATCAAGCTAACAGGGAATTGGGAAACTTCCATTGGTGAACAAGACACGTTCGTGCATATCCTCGAGTATGAGAATTATGCTGGTTTCGACAAGGCAACACAGATGATCAAGACGTCTGAGGTAAGTGATACACGGAACGCCCAGGGCTTTCCATACTCAAGCATTTATTAGCACTTGGACGCATACCGTGCCATGCTTCCATATCTCAATTCACGGGTGACGCAGCTAAACCAAGAATTTGCTTTCTTCCCCACTGCTCCTCCTCATGCTCAGGGTGGTCTTTTTGAACTCAGGACCTACCAGCTCCAGCCGGGTACACTCCTCGAGTGGGAGAATGTTTGGTATGTATCCGTGGTATTCCGGTTCTTCATACATTAAGACAACTTCTGTTTTCCAGGAGACGAGGTATCGAGGCTCGTCGGAGATTTGTTGCACCTGTTGGTGCTTGGTTCTCACAAGTGGGGCGTCTTCATCAGGTCCACCATATGTGGCAATACCCGTGCGTCTAAAGCCTTGCCCCCAATCATCAGGCATTCGATTCAAGCTTTATATTCCAGGAGCCTCCATGATCGCAAGGAGAAGCGCGAGCAGGCTTGGCAGATAGACGGTTGGGCAGAGACTGTTTCTAAGGTTCGGTCTCATTCGGGATGAACTAAACTTCCAACTGGAAACACCATTGACTTCTTTTTTAGACCGCTAAACTTGCAAAGTATATGGATTCTCTCATTCTCACACCCCTTTCTTTTAGTCCTCTCAAGTGAACCAATCAGGACGTTTTGTATAATTATAACCAGCAACCGCTTTCTTGACCCTTGGATGTATTATGTGAACTATGTTATAGAACCTGGACTTCTAGTAAGTTCGGTTCCTCCGCGGGCCAAGCACGAAATACATCAAGTCAGATGATAAGGAAAACGTCGAAATGTTGATGAATGGGTGACGCAGGACAAAAAATGGTTAGAACGTCGGTATTTATCACTGTAGCTGCCAGACAGTGCTTCTTCGCGTGCTTCCTTTCTCCACTTGGTGATGGAGAATTTCCAGATCTCCAGCATTGACGAGCACAAAATGGTGGGAAGGTATACTTGCGATGCAACCGGGATTTTCAGAGTCGAGTGCGAAGACCAAGCGAACAACGGGAGATAACGATGACCGGAAACTGTCGGTGTTTCAAACTTGGATTGGGGAGGCAGATCCCAGGTACGAGAATTTGATGGGTCTCGTGGCCTTTCTATCGTGCGTCTAGCGCCCCCCTGAGTGCCGGACATCCGTTCTCATATATGGCGTAACGTCACGTGCTGCAGAGCGAGTCTCAGAGTCTTTCCAATCCATACCATACCAACATCCTTTGCACGTTACACCTGTCCCCTCATTCTGGATCCCACTGTCCCTTAAGCGAATATGGATTGGAGAGACTCAGACGCTTCAGAAGACGATGCTACACACGATCAACAAGCCTCCTCGCGCAAGCGCAGTAGTCGAGGCTCGTGTACTCCCCTTTCTTGATATGCGGCTTCTAATGAATCGATTTATCTAGCATGCGATCAGTGTCGTAAAACTAAGAGTAAATGTGAGCGGCCTTCAGGAGACGCAGCTCAGTGCAAGAGTTGCGCATTGGCTGGAACGCGTGAGATCTCTTTCCGCTCCAGTTGCTACTTCGTCTCATCTAAATTTCTCCCTCTCACAGCTTGTACCTTCCTAGGTGACCGGTCCCTTTTTTTTCCCAGCTGCGACCTACTCACGCGTCTCTCAAGGCCCTAGCTATAAGCGCGGTCCACCAAAGGGCTACATTCATGCGATTGAACAACGTTGGCACCAAGTCGAATCCCTCTTAGGGGCCATCCTCCAATGTCCAGATAGTCGAGTTCAAGAGCTTGTGAATGACCTAAAACAGGATGAGCTTGCCCGTGAGATCATTGATAGAGTTGATATGGGTCCGTATGTGAGTCCTGCAATCTTCGCTTGGTGATTGACTCGGTCGCTGAGTAACATGCGCAGGGTCCTTCTGGCCGGCGGAGTCAACCCGCGGGTGCCACAAAAGAGGATTTCTTTGCCTCCATACTCCGTAGCAGCGGTACCAATGGTCGAGATACCTCCCGCTCACGTCGGCAATCGAGGGTGTCCCGCGAAATTGTGTCATCAACGCAAGGTAAGTAATTTGATTTTAGGCTCTATGAATATGATCATTATCAAAAATATAGATCACGGCCTCTCTGTCGTGCCCACTAAAGAGTGGCAGGATAACCTCTCAAGATGTCTCACAAATTCATCTCGAAGTCCCCTTACCTCCTGCTATGGAAGTTATCGGGCGTCAAGTTCCTCGAGTGTACCAGTAACACAACGACGGCGTCTAAACGAGCCTACTGAGGCGACATATCCGCCCGATTGGAACGGGATGTACACATTTAACCAAGAGGGTATGTCCATTGCGATGCAACACCTGTCAGATAACTCATTCTGTTTAGAATCTGATGACGCGAAGGATGCAACAGAAAGTCTCGGTATATTATCCCTGGATGAAAACCAAGAAGTACGTGTCTTCACTAATATATTTCCTATATCTCTTATGGTCGGAATAGATACGGTACCACGGTCGTATCAGCGGGTTGTCTTTACTAGGCCGCAACACCCGAACAGATGACCGAATTGATGGAGGGATCTGGTATGTATTAAGTGTTGCACTCTAGAGCCTCTGCTGACTATTCTTTGCAGGCGATTACCAATGGCCAGGGTCTGGCCTCCCGCACGTTATGGATTAGCCTCACCTCCACTTGGAGAAATGGATGTGCGGTTGCCGCCATGGGACGCACAGGACCGTCTCCTTGAACTTTATTTCACGTATATTCACCCCGTTTTCCCTGTCATACACAAGAGCCGGTTCCTTTCCGAATATCATTTTAAGTAAGCAGTACTATTTGTCTCATGGTTAGAATGATCACTGACCCGAGGATCAAGGAAACATGGGTATGTCTATTTGAGAAAATGACAGCTCCTATTTTCTGAATCCCTTCAATAGAACTAGGCGTGAATCCCCACAAAGTCATCAGCAATCTCCAAGGCCTGAACCAACCCAGGAAGTCACTTCGCTTCTCCTCCTTTCTATATTTGCAATCTCTGCTCGTTTTTGTGAAGATGACACGCTTCCACCCATGGGAAAAATGTGGGAGGCTGGATGTGGGTACCTTGATACTGCGCGAGGGCTATTAGGTATACCAAGTTGTATTCCTTTTTGGCTTCCGCATTGACCGAAGCGTGTAGCCAAGGTTTTCCATATATCTCGACCGTCAACGGTACAAGCACTGTTGCTACTTGGTTATCGGGAGTTCGGGATAGGTCCGTATTTGCCACCCTCACCTCACCGCCAGTTTTCGTTCTTAATGTCTCTTTAGGTTCGATGGAGCAAGGATGGATTTTCATTGGTCAGTTTCATTTGTCTTTGTGGCAAGGATAATTGGCTGAAAGTAAGAAGGGATGGCTATCAGAATGGTGATTGTAAACCTGGAGGGTGGCAAGTCTGGGTCTGACCACTTTATATAGGCTTTCGATCTAGGAATGAACTGCGACTCGTCTAAGTGGAAGATACATAGTCACGATCTCTTTTCTCCGGAGGAAACGCAAACACGACGACAGATTTGGTGGGCATGCGTCCTTGCAGACCGGTACGTCTCCCTATCCGCCTCCTAGAGAGTTGAGGGTATAACATTTCGCACAGGTATGGATCGATCTACATGGGGCGACCTACTATGGTAAAAGATAGTGATTTCGATACACCATTGCCATACATAGATCCTGTGCGGACATTGTTGTCACTCACGAAGCTTCTACTCACTAGGCTGCTATTTAGGACGAGGACGCAACATTGTGGCAGCCATTGCCGATTGATGGGATTGCCTACCCCCCCGTTCCAGGGCGAGCTATGAGCAGTTTCTCTGCAGTATCGCGGTTGTGTGAGTATTGGTACCAGACAATGTTTGGGGTTCTTCTCATATTCGTTTGTATAGCTGTGATCGCTGGGACCGTCATCAACAAGGTCTATCCTGTTCAAGGCATCAAGAGATCAGCGAAGCAGACCCTTATGACGGAGTCGGAAGTCCAATTAGATCAATGGTATCTCAGCCTACCGGATTACTTGCGCTGTGATCCAAGTAACCGGCGTAATATACCCTCCCCTCAAATCATATTTCTTCATATTCGTTATTGGGGTTGTGTCTTACTCCTCTATCGTGCTTTGTGAGTCAATTTATCATGAACTAATCGCTTGATTTGACAACATGCTCCTCCCAGCATTCCGAATTGGAAGAGGTAAGAACACTAGCCAGTCTAATTCACGCCAAGTTATTGATCTTGCTGTAGCAGCGAGGAAGTTGCGCGTAATTCTCCGATAGGATCCAAAGCTCTCGACCTTGCCCAAAGTGCTGCAAGTCATATTAGTACATTGGGTTAGTCCTGCATTTACTGATATTTACTTGGGTTCACGCTCTTCGCAGTTACCATGTATCGGGAGACCTTCACTTTAAAGAGGACCTCACCATTCCTTACCGCATATCTCCTCAGTGCCTCGTACGTCGGCAATCTTTTTTACATTCTTACTCCTGCTCATGACTTCCCAGTATCACACACATACTAACCCGTAAGTTACGGTGGCACCAAATTCGCTTCTCTTATTGAACTATTATAGTGTCGCTTCGCTCATCCCATGTTGAAGCAACACTGGGTTTGCAGCAATGTATGCAGGCGCTCAAAGATATGGAGGTTCGAATCGTTTTCCATTATTGTTCCTTCCTGTAGCTGATCGCTCTACAGGTGGTATGGCCTAGCGCTTCTCGGGCCTGGGACCTTTTAAATGGGGTCAAATTATCGGATGGGATACATGCGGCACGACTAATTCAAGCCCACGGACAACCGTCCGATCGGCAAAAACGAGTAGCTGACGACGCCTTCGGTCAGGAGAAAGATCTTGATTATCCCCAGCAGGATGTCTATGACGAACGAGGAAGCGTGACTGACAACCAAGGCAGCGTCGACAATCAGAGCGGAGTCCAAGACTTCAGCACGCGCATCATGGCACATATGCTTGGACTAGATATTCCAGGCATTGAACCGTCTACTTCATATTATCCCGGATATCAATGGTGGCCACGTTCATCGGCACAGGGAGACACACCGACCCAGCTGTCTCAGTCCATTTCTCCACCCTTGCCTGCAACGAGTCAGATGGGGAGTCTCAATGTTGGGGCTCGAGGTGCCGCGGCTGTGTCTGCGAGCAACATCGAAAATTGGGCTTATCCAGCAGTCCAGCCAAGTCGCGTTCCCGAGAGTTATAGTTATGATTTCAGTCAGTTCGGCCCATAATGGCGCATATTGTGGCATTTTTGTCGTTGTATTATAACTCGGTATTCGGTATTTTCCCATGTTTTATAATATTGCAATATCCTACCGTAATCCGTGTAATCCCTGTTCGCTTGCGATTTCGCCTGCCCGTCAATTCGACACGATGATTGCCACCGAAAAGACCAACACATGGTGGCTGGGCACGAGTGTCTTGTGACCCAATTGCTTATCGAGCCAACATCACCAATCAATCGGATTCTATTTCGGCTGAGATTATGAAGGGTTGGATGTTGGGGCCAGTGTATTTCTTTGTCTTGAAAGAAGGGTCCGTGTGTACGTTTTAGCATAGTATCTCATGGTCCAACAAAGAATTACACCATCATACATTCATGTTCTCAATTGTAATCACCAGTGCCGAGAAATGTGGGTCGCATATCGGGATGCACCCTAAATTTCTCTTCTAGAAAACACGAAGGGTGGCTATGTGACAGTTTGAAATTCGATGTCAGAAAGGATTTAAACACCGACAAGACAACAGGAATGGCCACAACATGAGGCAATGGAAACTTGCGATCTACCTTGGGTTTCACTGTGATTCCCAAACTGGGACTGGATGTGTGGGTACACTGATGACGCCCCCACATGTGGCATCAGAGCATCCAATATTCCATGTGGAATGAAAGGGAAGGTATAGTGGCGATTGAAACAAGGGAAACACGAGGATCTGCAGAAAAAAACATCCAGAACAACCGTCATGTATATACAAGCACACACAGATTCGAGATTCGAGACATTGTGGGTCCATTACATAATCTAACCAGTTGCTAAGTATAGAGCCACCCCCGACTCTATATCTTGCGGTCGCCAGTCGAACAGGCCCGCTTGTTCTCTTTCGCGGGTAGCATCAACAACGCGCCCCCCCAGCGCTATTGATGTCCAGTCTTACCAACATTCTCAACCCAGATAATGCTCAGAAACGTCCCGACAAGTATGTTCCCTCCAGTTCTTTCCTTGCCACTATTTACCCACAAGCATCCTAGCTTACTCGTGAACATGGAACATCAGTCGTCCGCAGAACCATCGTCTCCATCTTCGAACGGTCCCGCCACTGTTGACCTCCAGGAAGACACCTCAAAACACGAGCACCGAATGCACCCCGACTGCCCAGACACACTCGATTGCCTCCCCGATACCGACGGCCGTCCACAGCATACCCTCCCTGTGATTCTTCGCTGCGCAATCCTAGGTAGTCCCAAAAAGCGTCTCACCATTCGCGAAATATACGCTGCTATGGAGGCCAAATATCCATACTATCGCACAGCGGGTCCCACATGGAAGGTAAGGTTTATCTTCCTACCTGTAGGATAAAGGATTCTTACTGCCATACACACAGCAATCTGTTCGTCACCACCTCTCCCTAAATCGGCTGTTTGAACGACAGCCCCGCCCTGTAACCGATCCGGGCTTCGGGTCGTATTGGACCGTTAACCTTGCCGCACCTCCTGGGACTAAACGTCCTCGTAAACGCGGCCGTACATCGAAGACGGAAACTACTGGCCCTAAAAGGCGTGGTCGCCCCCGCAAGTCATCCCCTTCCCCGCCCGAAACTGAGATCATATCGGACGAGGACGACGATGACAATGAGGAGGATATGAAGTCAGCGCAGGATGACGATAGCGACGACGATTCTTGCGAAAGCGAGGAAGAAATGACTGCAACGCGACATGATCGGCGCTCTAACCCAACCACAACCAACAGTTATATACCCTCGACGATGCAGTCTTACGCGCTGCCGCCTTTTTCCAGTTTGGACAAAAACTCGGAAAGTCTGATTGAACGTATGCAAATGGAGATAGGAAGCTTGCGCCGACAGTCCGCCGAAGCAGTCTCGGTCTCTCTCAGGCTATCCGAGCAGTTGGCTCAAGCGCAGGCTGAAGCTTCCAGGACGCGTTCACTACTGAGAGAAACGGAGACCTTGTTGGAACATGAGCGACGAAGAAGACGAGAGGCGGAAAGAGCTGTTGACGAGGAATTGGCGAGGAGGCGAAATGCAGAGGACGTGCTCAGAAATTCTCATCAACCATATCCACGACACCCTTCATAGCTCGTTCGCAAGTCCCAATTTCCCCTCACCACTTTTCGACATTCACACATTCATGCGTTCATGTGGCCGCACTGAATTGCTGGCTAGCAATTTGCGCGGCTTGTAAGTATAGTACTCTTACGATGCTAAGCTTTGGAATTATGGTTTGTTTTATGTGCATGGACACGTATGGCTATGGTTTGTCCGCGCCTGCCTGCTCGGTCATGTAGATGTTGTATGTGCAACACCTTATACCTTAGTTTTATATACAGAGTTACACTGACGCCACCAAATAATAACAAATACGATATTTTATCTCATTGATGCCCATGCAACTTTTCACTTTTTGATCATGGCAATTGGGCAAGTTCGTCCATCGTTCAAAACCGCGTAAGTTTCAAATAAAGACGCAGGAGCTACACGCTAACAAATACTCCAAGTTTCAAAAATGTACGATCGTTAGGTCCGCTCTATACGTCCGGTCCAATCGCTTTTACGCCAGACGGATTGAGGATTGTAACTTGTGTTGGAGAAGATGTCCTGCTGACAGATGTTGAGACGGGCACAGAAATATGCAGATTTGTCGGGGTGAGTGGCGAATATCCTCGCCCAACTGTGGTCTTATAATCGTTGGGAGTATAGGATTCACAAACGATTCATTCCTTATGCGCGACTCCTTCAAGCAGTCATCTCGTTACATTCTCCGCCTCTCTGTCCCTCCGAATCTACGAACTCCCTACCACTCCGCCAGAAAACAAGAGAGTACAACCCATTCGTACAATTGCACGGGCGCATGATTCTCCTGTCCATGTCTGCAAAGTAGATCCAACTTCGACTTACCTCGCTTCTGGCTCCGCCGATGGTGTAGTCAAAGTCTGGGATATTCATCGTGGGTTTGTTACCCACCTCTTCAAAGGCCACGGAGGTGTCGTCAGTGCACTGGCTTTCCATTTTCCACGCGACGCATCCTCTCTTGAGACCCCGACAATGCGATTGATCACTGCTTCGGTCGACACCCATATTCGGATATTTAATTTGACAAGCGGTGCCTCAACTTCTTCAGCTGGTGGGAAGCCCGAAGTTGTACTTGAAGGGCATGTCTCGGTTCCTCGCGGCCTGGACGTATCTCAGGATGGGCGTTGGTTGATCAGTGCTGGAAGAGATTCTGTTGCGCTGATTTGGGATCTCTACGCAAAAGGTTCGACGAACCAGTCTACAAAAAAGAAGGCATCAACCCCTTCGATACGCCCCGCCTTGGCGAAAACTATCACCGTCCTGGAGCGAGCTGAAGCTGTAGGCTTTTTGCCTACGGAACAAAAACTTCCTGTGGCCAACGGGGAGAATAATCTCATTTTTTACACGGGTGGCTCCAAAGGCGTGATCAAAATTCGGGACGGCCAGAGTGGAGAGGTCTTATGGCGATCTGGCGAGGAACTTGAGACTGCTGATGATTCGGAAGAACAAAGACAAATCGTGGACGTTCTGTAAGATATCAATATCATTCTTGGCGACGTTGGCTAAGTGAATCGACCTCCTTCAGATATGTACCCTCAAGTTCTACTCTCGCTTCTGTTCACGCCGACCAAAACATCCTGTGCTACGACTTACCAACGGGAAAGCTTAGGCGTCAACTCATTGGTTATAACGACGAGATTATTGACGCCACCTTCCTATCATCTTCGACAAGTAACGAGACATCGACCACCTATCTCGCACTTGCCACCAATTCTTCACTAATACGCGTCTATGCCACCAACACTTTTGACGCTCGACTGTTGGAGGGACACTCTGACATTGTCCTGGCGCTTACAAGCTCCGGTGATGGAAAATTGCTTGCTAGCAGTAGCAAAGACAAAACGGCTCGGATTTGGATATCCTCGACGTCAGGACATTCTCTTGATTGGGGTTATCAATGCATTGGCGTCTGCGAAGGTCACGCTGAAAGTGTCGGTGCCCTCGCGATGCCCCGTCGACAAGGCGAGACGGAGCCGTTGCCTTTCATGTTCACCGGGAGCCAGGATCGCACTATCAAGATGTGGGACCTGACCCCACTTCAAGGACAGCCAGATGGCTCCCCGATCGCGGGGGTGACTCGATGTCACAGTCTCACGACGTTCAAGGCTCATGATAAGGATATTAACTCTCTTGACGTCGCTCCCAATAATCGGTTGCTTGTGTCCGGTTCTCAGGACAAGACGGCCAAAATATACGAAATAATCTATACGCCTGGCTCCAAGGCATCTGCTCCCCGCGGAGAACTGAAACTTCTTGGAATCTGTAAAGGTCACAAGCGTGGTGTTTGGACCGTGAAGTTTAGCCCAACAGATCGGCTTGTTGCAACTGGGAGTGGCGACAAGACTGTCAAGCTCTGGAATCTGGATGATCTCTCCTGCATAAAGACATTCGAAGGGCACACAAATTCAGTCTTACGAGTGGATTTCTTAACGATGGGACTGCAGCTTGTGACCTCCGCTTCGGATGGTCTCGTCAAGGTTTGGAATATCCAGGACGAGGAGTGCGTTACAACCCTCGACAATCATGAGGATAAGGTAAGTTTGCGATTACTACCACTCTCGTAGATCATCTATACTGAGTATACTTTAGGTTTGGGCACTGGCTGTCGGCATGAATGACCGGACCCTGGTTTCGGGTGCTGCAGACTCTGTGGTTACATTCTGGGAAGATTCAACAGAAGCGGAGGCGGCAGAGAAGGAGAGTAAACGGGCTGAGATGGTTGTCAAGTGAGCTCCTGAACTTGTTGACGTGTTACGTGGAGCTAAAGGGAGATGAAGGGATCAAGATTTCCTAAATTACGTCGCTCTACGAGACTACAGGAAAGCACTGGAACTGGCCCTCGCTATGAACCAGCCAGGCAGATTGTACTCTTTGTTCAAAGATCTAGCTTCGTCCGCTGCCGAAGAATCTTCAACAATGGCGTGCACTGGAAACGCGCTCGTCGATGAAGTGATTCGTACCCTCGCAACTCCGGACCTTGCGCAACTTTTATCTTTTGTGCGCAATTGGAATTCCAACGCGAAGACAAGCGATGTCGCTCAGAGAGTCCTCTTTGCTATTGTCAAACTCCGGTCATCAGATGACGTTATTCGGGTCTTTGAGGACGAGAAAGCAGCCAGAGTATTTCTTGATGCTGAGGAGGCCACTTCGTCCACTGGAAAATCTGGAATGATGGCAATCAAAGAGCTGATTGAAGCTATCGTCCCGTACACTGAACGACATCTATCTAAAGTGGACCGACTCCTACAAGAAAGCTATGTGATTGACTACATTCTCGGGGAGATGGACGATGGAATGTTCGATGCAGATGATGCAGATTCGAGGATGGAAGTGGAAGTCTACTAGAGAGAAATCTTCCCTAGTCGACAACCCTGGGCTCCGTTACTCAACAAAACATATTCCCCATTTTTCACCGTCTCCTTGACAAGCATACTATCTTGGTCCTCGTCAACAAGACCTTGCCCAATGAGCCATCTCCGAAATACTCCCGGAAGACACCCGTACTTGACATTGGGTGTCACCCATCGCCCTGAACGATAAAATGCGACGTTGTAGATGTCAGATTCAATTATGTGGTTGTTGTTGTCGATCAAAAGTGCCTCAAAGTAGGGGCCCTGGGGTGATGTCAAAGGTGGGATGTTACTCCTGACGCGGGCTTCGTCGTAATGTGGTCGGTATGTTGTTTTAGTCGACGTGAAAAGCGAGGGTGTGGTTGGCGACGGATCGAGCCGCACTTCAATTACATTCTGCGGAGAAGTTGGCGGAGCCCCGCGCGCCAGAAGGCTTGGGTCACTTGCGAACGGCGGGACCGGTGCACATGTGGTCTGGAAGACTCCATGATGGTCCAAGGCGACTCGCAACTGTTTCGCTCATGAGTTAAACAGTGAATATGAGGAGCGTAAACATTACCCTAAAAGCTTTCGGGTCAGTATTGTTCGAGGCCTTAAAGTCTTCGACGGCTTTCAAGCAAATAGACTTGAAATGCTCGTAGTCCTGCAAGGCCTTTTGAGCCTCCGTCCATCCATGGGATTGAGTCGCATTAATGAGCCGCTGAAAATGGTATGGGAGAAGAAGAAAAGGGCTGGGTTTCCCATCATCGTGATTCCAGGGAAGCTTCTCCAGACCCTCATCATATCTCGTGGTCGTAAAAAGTTTGTACTCTGGTGCCTCGGCCATCGGTATAAGAAGAGAAGAACAAGAAGAGAAGAACAATTATATCAACAACGCGGGGTCGATGGACCATTTTATACCACATAAAGACACGTGACATCATATACAGATCTACAGCGGCGAGCAACTACTCTGCGAAAATGATGAATCACCTCTAACACACGTACTTCCAAGAGTCTAATATGCCACACACGGTCTTTCCCCGCGTATCCACCGTTGGCACATCAGATTTTCAGACCTTGTCGGCTGTGTCATTAGGCGTGGACTTTGTATCAATGCTGCCGCAATCCGTGATGATTTCTTTGTTGACTCGGACGGAGTGGATACTGCTTGTCCCTGCCAGAGTCTGGGTATGGTCTTGGAGGCGGTATGTGTTCTGGGACCTCGTTCAGGTGCTTTTTCCGAACCCCACGTGAAAGAACGACTTACAACACTATCGACATCGATAGTACCCGCGGCATCCTGCTTGAGATCGACGCGGGCATTAAGTGTGTCTAACAAAGTCTGCAAGGCAATCACTTCGGATACGGGAAACGAACTACGGTAATTGACACTTACGTTGGTATAGATGCGACCGATAGGGTATGCGAACATCGCGTACAGATTTGTGTCCCTGTGAAGCAAGAAACTGAACAAATCTGCCAGCGCAAAAATCGAAGCAAAAAGTCCCGTCTGGATGGCCCCTCGGATAAGTCGGTTGATGATAGTGTCAGTCTTTCGGAATCCGGTCCGCGAACGAGAGAGGATGTATGTCAATACACCTAGGAGGGATCAGCCACATCTCACATTCGTCCAATTCAGAGCATACCAGTGATCAGCAAGTCGGCACTAGTCTGGAACCCAAGCCAACAAATGACGAAGGGCTCCAAGGGCTTGAACAGACGAACACTGGTAAATATGTGAGCATTACCGTGGCGGCACCAAATTCGTGGACACACTCATTGATAATCCCAGAACGAACGCCGGCATAGACTCCGAACACAAACCCCAGAGCACTCAAGATGCCAATGGTGCCGCAAATGATCTTGCTCTTTGTCAACAGGAGCACCCTTGAGTATACATCTTTACAATTATTGATAATCATTTATCCCCATGTGTGCTCACCGGTGACCAAGGAAAAATTGCGTGAGGGCCGCTGCGACAGCAGTTGCGACGGCTGTAAATGGGATGGTCCATCCGACGACTAGGAACTGTTTTCAGAAGATTCGAAGCAGGAACATTACTTTGCCAGCACTCACAGAGCAAGCTTTCTGGATGATTGTAATTGGTAACGCTAACCACACAAAAGGCCATTGAACCTCTGGCTCTGACTGATACTTGTGTGCCTAGGACTTACCACATCTGCCATCCAGCGTACATCGCCCTATTTGAAACGGTGAGCACAACTATTTCCGAAATGATAGCCCGGGTACTTACACCGCACTGTGCAGCGTGTCGGTAACGAAAAGTGCAGCTACAATAATCCTGGAATCTTTCGTGATCAGAAGGACGAATGAATCAATGATTGCGATAACATACTTGATCCATATGGGGTCATTAAATTCTACAAAACGCAACGATCAATATGGCATCGGGAATAATGGTAGTGGTCTTACTCGTGTTCTTGTAGACCAGAAATTGATACGTGACAAAGCCATATAGGTATGTGTTCACTGATTATAATTAACGATCAGGCTAATCATGGAACAAACCGAGTCAGGGCCTTACAGAAGAGTCCGAGTAGTAGAGCACCTGGCAGGTTGTGGTTGGTCAGGCCCTGAGGCAATAATAGTAATAGTAAAGCTGACGGACCGACAGTTCCATCAAAATCACCCATATCAGAGTTCGAACGTTGACGACCAGGGTATGGCTTGGGGGAACACAGAAATCGTCTGACGTATTTATATAAATTATGCACCTTGGGCTTATGGCATTATACAGTGAGTTAAAACTTCCACCTTGGCAATCGCACTCAATATGTTCTTGACAGTTCTTCAGCGGTGCACATTGACCCTACCATCGCCTCAAATCGGTCCATAAAGGGTTTATCAAATTTGCCTAGAATTCAGGTTCTTCTATCCCAACATCATTGACGTGAGCCCTTTTATCACCGGGTCCGATGCTCATCGGCCTTTTCATCCCTTTTTCATCCTTTTACGAGATATCCACAGCTTCCGTGTGGGCGTTGTGGGGTGCTTATGAACCTTGCAGAGACTGTGCCAGGCGATTATTACATCATCACGCATGCCACTGCCATTCGGTTAGCAGTTCCAGATCATTGGTGCCGCAGCTAATCCACAAGCGGTTAGTGGTATCTTGTTGATCCGTGTGGGCGTCTCAAAATATGGCAACAATCCCTTTCACGAACTGCGTGGTCTCCTTATGTTTTTTTTTCCTGGATTTTCTGACGTTTGAAGTTTTCCAGCCACGTCATTCTTGCACGTAAAATAGGAGTGGGATTTTGTCTCGTGTTCAGGGTACCTTCTCATAAATATCAAGACGCTGCATACAACCGAAACCAGTTCATTATCATGTCGCATTCTGAAATCACTAGCTTGCAAAACACCCTCAACGCTGCTCTCGACGTTTTCAAGGCCGAGCTTGCTGCCCAGCAGCTTTCCGAGCCGTCCTTGAACACATCCAAACCACATCCCACGGATGATATCAGCTTTCTTCCTACCCCAGCGATGTTTGAAGCGCGTCGTACAGCTCTCGCATGTTTGGTATGTTGACCGTTGCGAAACACATCCCATAACTGAAATTCCTGCTTCAGGGTCTCGTCAAAACATTGATCCAATCCCCCTATGATGCCCTGGCCGCCAATACCTGGATGAACCTTGAAGTTGCTGGTTTACGTTTAGCAGCAGATATTGGCCTAGCCACTGTGCTTGGCGATTCCGAAGACGGTTTAAGCATCGCTGAAATAGCGGACAAAACTGGAGTAGACGGCTTGAAGCTCGGTGAGTAACTATTGGTGGTTAAAGAACCTGCGTCTGATATTTTTGTATCAGAGAGAGTCTTGCGTCTGCTGATCACCCAGGGATGGTTCCGCGAAACTCGTCAGGGGTACTTTGCCAATAACCGCATGAGCAATACCATCAAAAATGACCAACCTGGTTTCCACTTGGCTACGTACATGTAAGCGCCTACCAGGCGGGTGGAAGAATTATTGTGAAAAATGCGCTGACTTCGTGATAGGAACGCTTTGTTCAGCAAGGTTTCTGATAGTTACCCCGCAATGATCAATCATCCTGAACAAGACTTCCGCAAAAACACTGATCCATTCCATACGGCCTTCCAGTTGGCCTACGATACCGACGTGACCTATTTTGGTGCTGGGGGTTGGCTAACCAAAGACCCTCAGGAGGCTGTGAAGTTTGGCCTTGCGTATGTGTTTCTAGAGGATCGGACCGTCATCCAATAACACTTACGTTGGTGACGTTTTATAGCATGGGCGCCGTGGGTCCAACATCCGACCCTGGCGTTGCGGCGGATTTCCCCTGGGTCGAAATTTGCAAAGGAAAAGACGGCATCGTTGACGTCGGCGGAGGACAGGGAACTCTTTGCTGTTCCCTTGCGACCAAGTTTGTGTTTTTGGCGAATCCCTAACATCGATGAACTAAAACTAAAACCCGTCTAGATACCCCGAGATCAAACGCTTCATCGTGCAAGATCTTCCAGAAACACGGGAAGCGGCCGAGTCTTACATCGCTTCAAAGAATCTTTCCCACAAAGTCACATTTGAGGCGCAAGATTTCTTCAAACCTCAGCAGCGCAAGGGCAAATACGTCTATGTTATGCAACGAGGTATGAATGTTTCACTTGGTCATCAAATGACGTACTGACCGCCCTTACAGTTCTCCATGACTGGAGCACCGAAGATGGTGAGTTCCGATATTATCTGACTTGGGAAATTGACTGAAGTCTATCCTCAGGCGCCAAGATGTTGGGCCACATTCGCGACGTCCTCAATGAAAACGTGAGCTTGCCATTTCTTCTGTTCGTTGTATCACTTTACTTACGTGATCTTAAGAGCTGCCTCTTAATCATTGATACTGTAGTTCAGCCTGCAGTCGTTTCGGGCACTGGTCCTTCGTTCAAAGAGTCACTTTCCAAACTGGATCCTGCCGTCTATGAACCTGTGCCCCCTCCCCAGTTCTTGCCTGTCGATTTCGGTGAGGCTAGCCGGATTCAACATCAAATCAATGTTGCCTTGACTGCACTTTGCAATTGTAAGCTGGTCAAGATTGAGCTATGACAGATAATCTGACATCCTTGCAGCCTTCGAGAGGACACTCCCACAACTGGAAGAGATGGTTACGAAAGGCGGCCTCAAGATCAAGAAAGTCCATGCTACACGGTGAGTTGAGCCGATCTTACATTATCGGCCGACTAGTAATAATAATGAATGCTTTATCCAGCGGTTGGGCATCTATCACGGAGGTTGAAGTAGCTTGAACCAGCTGCTGCGTATGCATTGACATGGTTATGATATATGGAGTGGTGCAATATCTTCATAAGTTGTTAGTGTAATGCTTTTTTGAATCTATAATTGTTTTACACGTCGGTTCCGAGATAGAAAAGTGTGAAAAAGAGTAGAGGTGAGTTCACAAAACACAGGATGTAGCAACTTTGTAAGCATGAAAACTTTCCCAACTGGAGTGAAGCACACCCTTCAAAAAATTGCTAGCTCTGTATTTAACTTGGGCCTGTGATGTGGCCAGGCATGCAGTGTTTATGGTTAATGCCCCTATCCCGAAGCTGTGGTGAACTCACGTGATTAAGGGTGATTGCCGAATTCCTACAGCCCATCAAGTGTGTCATTCGCCTGCGGCTGCTGCGGGGTTGCTTTCTTTCGCCGCCCACCTCTTCTCAGCTTCCCACTTACAGAACAATGTTTGCGGTCAAAGCGACGTATAGAGGCGAAACGCGCAAACTATCCTTCTCAATCGACACCTTCCCAACCTTCGATCACTTGTGTAACCAGGTAAGGAATTGACAAGCGAATGTCTTGGGAACTAAGCTGATTGCAAGTACGCAGTTATATCGTATATTCCCTATCAGCCATAATTATTACCTCTCCAAGTTGTTGTTCTCCCCCAACGCAACTCAAGATGGCCGTATTCTCATTGGCAGGGAGATTCACACTTCGGATGATTACAACAAGAGCATTGGGCCATACAAAGGTCGGCGTTGGCCACAGGGCCTTCTGAGGTTTTCGGTATATGACGAAACGCCTCACAAGACTCCGAACGCATCCCAAGGATCTGTCAATCCATTTCCTTGGTCTTCATTTGATCCCATGGCAGGACCTTTGGGGGTAGGGACCCCGCTATCTACGTCTCACATACCACCACCTCCTATCATTTATTCTTCTACATCGTCCTCCACGAGCGCCATGGACGTCGACCACGGATTGGAGGGTGCTAAGGGCAAGGCAACCGCAGCTCATTCGTGCTGTTCGGTTCAATCTACAAAGCAGGACATCGAGAAGCTTATCGTGAGCTTTAAGGAGGATCTAGACGGCATTCTCAAATCGAGTTTCAGCAAGCAAAGTAGGACCCCGTCACCTCCGCTTTCAGTTCTTCCACTCTTTCCTTCCTCGAACCGGGGTGCTCACGTCAGCGGGCCTGCCGACCCACCAGGGAACTCCCCACTGTGTTCCGTCTGTGCGCAGACCAAGCAGTGTTCGTACTCCATCTGTGACCGTTGTCACATTGTAGAGGTGAGTCAAAACCGGATCAGGTTGCGCAGCAATGAGGATACTCAACAACTATAGTGTTTTGATTGCTGTGGCAAATCTTCTTCTTTCTGTTTTGGGTCTATGGGGGCACACCAATGGAGGCGCAATCCAACTCCCCCGTCTATGCCTCCCTGGTTAACGATGCACTTGCCTAGTCAGGCATCTTCAGCGACGGATACAGACACCTCAGCTTCGATGCCCTGGTCGACATCTTTCGGCGCCCAAATTCTTCGTAGCAAGAACGCAACCCCAGTCGCCCCTTTTATTCCACCACCCATGTCGCCTATTGTATTCGAAGAACCTCCTACGAGCACCACCCCACTGGCACGACCTGTTATTCACCATGGTGTCGTGTGTGATAGCTGTGAGAATACTATTGAAGGCGTGAGGCACAAGTGCTTGGACTGTCCGGGTCAGTGGTCTCTCCAGCTCATGTGAATCTATGCTCATGTCTTATCAGACTACGATTTGTGCACCAACTGTGTGCTCCTGGAAGGGGCAGAAAGGCACAATCCCTTCCACGAATTCTTCGAGATTAGCACACCGGGCCGCGTCGTTATCCACCGTGTTCAAGACCGCACGATCAATGTACAACGGGATGCTAGCGAGCGTCAAGAAACGTTGGAACTTATCACCCACCGCGCCACTTGTGATTTGTGTGATTCACACATTAGAGGAGATCGTTATGTGAGCGTCCATCTCAGTCCTCGTCACTCCCATTTTTATCTTCCCTGTAGAAATGCTTGGATTGTCCCGATTTTGATACTTGTTCAAATTGTTTCAAGTAAGGTTATCATTATCCCATTACGTGTCAGGTCTCTTACTCCAAAGCAGCATCACAGAAATACAGCATCCTGGGCATAGCTTCATGAGAATTCGGCACCTAGAGGACTACATTGTAGGGTCATGTTTGTAATTGGGTTCACTTATCTGACGAATCCTTACCATGTAGAAACGTCGACGTTCCATCCGTGCTGCACACTCCGCTACTTGTAATGGTGAGTAAGCAGCTCATTTCTCAAACAGCTTTGATCATAGTTTTCGTAGTCTGTACCAAGCATATCCACGGCATTCGATTCAAGTGTATGCATCCCGACTGTACCGACTTTGACCTCTGCGACCGCTGCGAAGCGCACCCTATTCCTTTGCACCCAGAAAGCCATCCATTGCTGAAGATGAAGACGCCAGACAGCCTAGTTCCAGAAGTCTGTCGTCATGCACGCTCCCCTCCACTTGACTTGAGTGGTAGGGACAACACTCAACCGACCGTCCTTCCTGGCGATGTCCGTCAACATGCGGCTCCTGTCCCTCCCGAGGTTATTGGAAGTCCATTTGTGTGGGGATATATGCGAGCACCCTCATCTAGCGAATCCAATCCCGAAACGCCATTAGTACAGCCCACACTCATTCCCCGCCTCGATGAAATTTCGCCGTCAGTGGTTTGGGGTCCTTCCCGAGGAGAGCACGTTCTTCTAGGATCTCCTGAAAGTGCTGGGGAACGAAATGGGAGTGCTGAGGTCAACGCTCCAACCAACGTCCTACAAGATGGAGATGACCTTGTTCGTACACCGAAGCGCCCAACGTGGCCTGGTTCCGCTACAGAATTGGCACATCTCATGGCTTCCGCCCCTCTGGCACGCGAACGACCAGTTTCACCCGCCACTGTTCACTCGGACATCGCATCGGAAATTGCAGCCACAGCTTCGCCATTCACTGGAGAAGAGACACTTTTGAGGCCGCCGGTTGAAGGATCATCGACGGACATGCAGCAGAAGACATCGGATCTTGTGACGGTGACCCAGCGAACGTTGGCTACGCTACTTAGCGGGTATCAGTCGCCCTCAAGCGTCGGGTCTATCTCGGTGACGTCATCATTGGAAGTTCCCAAGGATCTTTCTCTTCGATCTGATGTTAGCACCGTCGATAAACCACGTTCAGATATCGTTTCTCCTGCTACTCCTGAGGAAAGCCACGAGGAACAAGGAAGCATCGAGGAGTTGCGTTTGGCTACTCCAGAACAAGCTCAGGAGTCGGCGCAAGAGCAGAATGTTGTTCCCGTGGAAGCAGAAGTCAAAGAGAAGATTTACCTCAGTGCAATGTTCGTTGAGGATGTTACAGTCTTGGACGGCCAAATCTTCCCTCCTGGTGCAGAGTTTATGAAATGCTGGAGGATGTTTAACGACTCGGAGCATGACTGGCCTGAAACTACGGAGCTGGTGTATGTAGCGGGTGAAGTACTCGGCATGAAGAAGGGAGGCGTCGTTCATGTGGGCCTTGTCAAATCAGGAACTGAAGTTGAAGTATGGACCGGTGAATTGAAGGTATGTGTACTCAGGCACTCGGGCACGCGAGAAACTGGCTTTTTTAAGCTTTTGCTTACTCCTTTGTGTCTGTTAGGCTCCCGACATGGCTGGACGGTACGTTAGTTACTGGAGACTCCGGGATGGGAATGGAGAGCTATTTGGCGATAGCATTTGGATCGAGTGAGCTTTCTATCAAAGTAAATGTTGCTATGTGCTAATGATGTCTAATTATAGTATCATCGTCGCGGATGCTCACTCGTCGGACGAGTCAGACAAGTCGATTGCATCGTCTCTTGTTATTATGCCTCATTCCCCCGCCGCTATCGCAGGATCGAGCGTGGGTGTGGCGTCGGTTGGAGGCGCGGTTAGACGTCGACGTAGCACCACGATGACAAACGTAACTCTGACCGGTGGATCACCGACGGTGGGGACCATGTCGCTCGCCTCGACCTCTTCTATCGATGGTTTAGGCTCGGACACGGAATCCGAGGCGTCGTTGATCAGTGCTCCGTCAGATGAGGGGGAGTTGTGGGAGGATGTCGCGTCGTCGGTGGGAGAAGCAGTCGTGGTTAATGGACAGGTTCGCAACCAGCCGATCGATTATGTGCTTCTGTACGATGATCGGTCATCGGAGGGTGAGTGAAGGTGGAGATGAGCCGGAAGTTATGTTCACCCCCATGTGGGTTGTACTGTATGTGTATTTTAGCGATGTTTCTTTCTTTCGCAATTAATCCAAATTTGGCGAGTTGAATGATGGACTGGTATCATGTTGGGATGTTCAGATATTCAGATGTACTTAGATACATTGGAAGTGATGAATATGTCATACATATTATGATTTTTCCGATTTTAAAATGATGACTGCGTCATTACCAACGGCCTGGGTATCAAAATGTCGTAGATGAGATATCTGAAATAGTGGCTGTAAGGGGGAGCCGATTAGAAGGACAAGGTTCTTACCCCAGTGGGAATATTAGTCCCATAGGCGACACCATGAGAGCCAACGAGGGTGGGGGCTACGGTGACTAAGAGGGTATCGATGAAGGAACACGCATTGAGGAAGGAGTCAATGATTCTAGCTCCTCCTTCTACCATGAGAGAGTTAATTCCAAGACGACGGAGCTTTTCGAGAACCACAGGGACGGGCAGGACTACAGATCACATCAGCGGGTGTGGGGGGGACAAGAATGGAAGTGTGTTTGCGAAACTAAATGAATTCGAAATGGGGGGTGGGAAGGAGATAGAGGGAGAATGGGTGGTAATCTGGGTTCCGATTATCAGGGGTGGAGGATGCTGGTGAGGGTGTGTTCCTTCAGCCTCGTGTAGGGTTACGATAAGCGTTATGGACCCAAGTCGACGAGGTAGTAAGGGGTACTCGATCCGACAAGGTTGGTAGGGAGGGATACGTACTGTTTGAAGACAATTCAAGCTGGACGATGGAAGCGCCTGCTTGGGAAAGGGCATCGTATCTCTGCTGCCAGTCGGGACGATCGTCATCGGTAGGAGTGGCGGAGAGAACCCAGGGCCGGCGTCCAGTCTTGGCTTGGAAGTTCTTGAGAAGCTTGCATTCGGGGGACAACCTGAGCCGGGGATCTAGGATGATTGGACGAGGAAGGGAATGGGGCTGGCTATCGAGGCGCGGAGGAAGATGTCGAGCTGGACATAGTTGTGCAGAAGGTCGGGGTGTGTGTGTGTGATGAAGGCGTACTGTTGAGTTGTGGATCATCGTTGAGGGCAGTGCCGATGCCGACGATGATGCCGTCGTGCATGGTGCGCAACCAGTGCGTCATAACCATACTTTCTTTCCCACTCAATATGAGCTGTTTCCCATGCTGGCCGGCGATTTTAGCATCGAGCGACTGCGCAAAGGTGAGGGTCACGTGTGGCCGGTCGGGGGGAGGGCTGTGTTTGAGATTGGCGAGGGCGGGCTGGAGGAAGGCGGGAGGAGATGATGATGACATTGGCTAACTCAGCCGATTGGCTTTCATTTTGTGTGTGACCGACCCCTGTGACTGTGTACAGTGATGCGCTTCTGACGTCAAAAGGACTGGCGGTGGTGGAATACAAGCGAGGTGGTTGTATTCTTTGTTCTTCACCTCCCCCTTCGTCCTTCCGGTCACCAATCCAGATTTCTCCGGGGATATCAAATTTCGGAACGTCAAACCATCCGATTGAGTCTAGCCTCGACTCCCTTGTTCGGCTTACCCTCTTTCCCCTATGGCGTCGGCGGCAGTCGATTCATGGCAGTCCTGGGCTCGGCCAATGTCGCTGGGTGTGCAACTCGTGACCAGAGACAGCCTGGACAGACGCGACTCCACCAGTCAGAAGGATGACGGCGCCCGTGGACCCGACGACGTCCCCGGCACATCGTCTACCCTGAAAAATAATTATGCAAGGGGCCCTAGTGCAAGCTTGGACATGCACGTTCATTCTCCTGGCATCAGCTACGACAGCCAGCCTAGCCAGCTCCCTTCAGGAGGTCCAAATGCTGCATCTCATTCCCCTCCACGTCAATTAGCCTCGAGCCTTCCTCTTCCCGTTCAAAACCAACATCCATTCCCTACCCCTCTTCCTCTCCCCCCACCCTCACCCCCATACACTTTTCCCATGTTGACTCTCTTACCCGTCAACCCACTCCGACGCGCCAACAAACTCCGCAAGCCCAGTCGTATATCTGTCATGCCTCCGGTCCTTGCACCTTTATCGTTCATCGAGGAGCCTGAACCAGATCTCGACTTTGAACGCATATCTCACAGTGTACAATACCCTTCGTCTCATCCACCCCGACAGTCTCTCACACTTGAACAGGATGTACCGCCACCTGACCTTTGCCATCAAACCGCCCACTCACCGTCTGTCGCACGCAAACTAACTAAGCGCCGCAAACCATCTCTCTCGTCTATCCCACAGTCCCAGATCGTCCCTTCATCCTCTGGTGCTGCTGCCGCAGCCGCTGCCACCGGCAATCCGTCCGCACCTGTCGTCGCTCTTTCACAGATATCCTCTCCAATAAAACAAACTACCCATCGCGCGAGGAGCGACGTCGGCCACGGTCTTCGCTCTTCGTTGTCGATAAAGCGCTCTAGTATCATCAGGAGGCTTAGTATGCGTTCCCCTAGACAATCTTTTGACACAAGCAATCAACCAACAGGCATGCCTTCCGGCTCCTCGGCTTTGGCTAGTCATCCCAGTGCTACATTGTCAAAGTCGCGGTGGTCAAAATGGCGTGGATCTGCAAGTGAACATGACCACCACACCCCCAAGCTCGAGCCTCCTGTGCTTTTACCGCTGGTTAGAGTGACCTCACCGCTATCTATAAACTTGGTATGTCAGGTCCTTCAATTCATTCCACTGTTAAATTGAAATATTTCTATTGCCCTCCAAGCAGGGCGAGGATGACACAACAACAACAGTTCTTTTACCCCCCGTCATGACAGACCTGGGTGATTCAAGTCCCACAGTCCCAGACCTCCCCGAACCTGATCCTCGCTATTCTCGTCCCCGTACCAAATTTACATTAGAGGGGAACGAATCGGAACTTGACCTGTCAACTCCTACTTCTGGAACGACAACACCTACGCAGATCGGGTCCCACAGTCACAGCGAACCTCCCTCACGGACGCCATCGGCTTACAACCCTCAGTTCCTCTCACCAGTATCACGTCATGAACACGGCGAACAACTGCCAAGACGGCGATGGACCTTTGCGATGGCCATGACAGATGAGGGCATAACTGATGAGGTTTTAGTCGAAGAACTTGAACGTATGCGCTTACGACAAGAGTGGAGTGGTAGTGTGGATGACGTTGGTGATGTATGGGATGGGGAGCAGGTTTTGTTCGGATCGCAAGCGACGGCTTCGCCGACAGAAGAATACCCTCCCTCGCACCAACCTGAACACTCGGAACGCGATTTCCGACACTCGCACCCTGCAGCAGACCTCTCGTATACGCCTTCTTTGCCTTCGTTCCCACACCAACACCGTAACTCTGCTCCTCTCCCTGATGTAGGGTCGACGCAACATTGGCAAACGACTCGTCGGGTGCTGTTGACATGTCGCGAGCTTGTGCGAACTGAACGACACTATTTGGCCTCGTTG
Source organism: Macrolepiota fuliginosa MF-IS2 (assembly GCA_015584085.1). Lineage (NCBI taxonomy): Eukaryota > Fungi > Basidiomycota > Agaricomycetes > Agaricales > Agaricaceae > Macrolepiota > Macrolepiota fuliginosa. The sequence goes on along the minus strand of MU151056.1, from coordinate 235,600 downwards.
CAAGCACTGCTGGCTTGTGAGACGGAGACGGCGCCGCCACCTCTTATGTTGAGGTATGTGGAAGGGTTGGTGAAGGTTAGCGAATTGTATTTGGCGCAGATGGAGAGGAACCCGAGTGCTTGGGGTGTTGCCGCGGCGTTTGTGGCTGTTGAGGAGGCGATTGATGGCGCGTTTGTTGGGTGGTGTGGTGTGGTTGGGATGTGGTTTAATAATGAACGACATGAGGAGAAGATGGAGAGTGGTTCGTCGTCGACGTGGTCGGCGGTTCGTACTAAAAAACTCAGTAAGCCTAGTCGGCCGAAACTGCAGGACGAATTTAGGAAGGAGAAAGAGAAGAAGGAAAAGGATAATGCGCAGGAGGAGGATGAGAACTCGAATCCGTTGATGAGGAAGGTCAGCAGCTGGAGGAGGAGTATGACCTCTATTGCAGATCTGAGTGCAAGTGGTTCCGGTGCGAGGAGGGAGAAGGGTGCTCCACCGCCGCCTGCTTTTTCTTTCAATGGTCATACTCAGCAACGACGAAACCACAGGGTCAAGAAACCACCCGTCCGTGATCTAGCGATTTTGCCAACGCAGAGGATCATGAGATATGTCCTCCTCTACCGAGGTAAGCTCCCGTCCTTTCACACTATTCGTGTTTACTAAAAGCGCATATTATAGACTTGCTCGCACACACGCCCTCCACCTCGTCGTCCCGCGCTCTCATCAAAAGAGCGTCCGACGTTGCTCTAAGGATTGCACAAAAATGTGATCGCGCGCAGACCAATTCGGCTTTCATTGTTGACAGCCGGATTGGCCCTGCCCCCACCGCTGCACCAAATGGAGCCCTAGAACCACCGGTATTGAAACAGAAACATGACAATCACATAATGGAGTCCAAACATGCTCGCGGTGCCTCCTAACGATTGACCGGATTCCGATGCCATCGAACCGTACCTGCCGGGCCCCGTCCTCCTGTTCACGCCATGGCCCCGCCGCCCCTTTCAGTTATGCAAACACTTCGTGGGATGGATTGTTCAAAAGTGGTTCTCTCGTCATACCCCAGCCTCCGCCCCTGCCCAATCGTACTATTCAAACCCTTCATTCCTTTGCCTTTTCTGAATTATGATCTCGTCGCTATGGCCTGGCAATCTTGGCCGAGATACGTACCATTTACGATGGCTTCAAGCGTATCTGGGCACCATTTTTTTCGTATTCGTCTTCCATTCTGATGATGACACCTGCCAACTCTATCATACCCTCCCTATCCTTCAGTTTTATTTTCTAATACCCACCAGAGCTATTTTTTCTTCACGACATTTTAATCAATTGCATTCTGGGCTTTGTTCACATTCATGCATTCCTGCTACCCTTCATACTCACATACTTACATGCACCCCCTTTCATGCAAAACATATTTTTCTCCCTCTCCTAGGTTTCCCTGGCTTTAGACACATCTTTCTCTTTTCGTGGTTGTATTATTAGTCTGTAATACCATGTTCGTTCTACACTGCACACGAATTATACTTATACATCCTTTCTCCTCCCCCCGTCCGTGCTTACACGCTTATCACTCAAATACACGATTGATTTCCGTCGTCTTTACAAGTTCCTGAAGCGAGGGCTAGGTTTAAGAGGGAAGAAATCCGACGGGGGTATCCCCTGGAGCATTGGCCTATTCGGCGATTCAGGCTGTGCATCCTCGAATATCTGGCGAAGACGAGACGGAGGAAGGATATTCTTAAGGAGAGGAGAGCCTGGTGCCGTCACTGAGTTTATGTGGGTTTCACCAGCAGACGATGCCCTTCGTCGGCGCAGCGAAGCAGATTCAGAACTGTCAACAAGACTATTCGGGGTCGGAGACGCATCTACCGTGATGGAATTGCGATGGCGCGATGGAAGTCCTATTCTAGGTAACACCGCCGCCTTGGGCGTCTCGCGGGGATTGGACTGGGATCTCCTGTGTATATTCCAGTTCTGGGTCTTGAAGCGCAGCTGCGTTGCATTTTGTAAGCCGGCTTTCCAAGATGGACTTGATGGTGGTATCGTTGCTGTTATTATTGGTGAAGCAGGAGACTTGGGTTTGGGATAGAGACTTGGTGATTGCATCTTCTCCGCTACGAGTTTCGGTGTAACGCCCTTCTTGACAATTTGCATCAGCTTGATTTTCTTTCCTTGACGTGGGTGTAATAATCGTGGGGAGCAGGTGAATGCCAATGGGATGAGGATTCGCTCTCCTTCCAAGATTTTGCCTGTTTGTTCTGCTCGACGATCTTCTACAGAGTAGTCGAACTGCCAGAAGAGCTTGGACGATTCCTGAGCACGAGCACTATTGCCGGGATTGCCCTCCGGAGAAGTCAAAACTGCTCCTGTCATTACTACGCTCGAAGCAACCACTTCGGTCCCATGAACAGTATACGACCCCGTGTATTTGAGACTGAGATTGGCTTGTCGCGAGAGAAAGTCCCGGCTTTCGTCCCCGTTGACGACTAACCGTCTGAGGATGGGTAACCGATCAAAGGGTGCATAGTGAAACAGGAAAGTCTGCCTCGTCGTAGGCACGAATGTAACAGCATCCACTTCGATCCTGACTTGTTTGAATGCAGGCTGGACAGTGCGGAAACCTTCTTGGTCGATCAGGAGGGATATGATGGTGTTTTGGAGCCAGGGAAACTGTTGGTGTGGTGGGTGTTGTTGGTAACCTCGTGGTGTAGCCGCCGGGGCCTGGGCTGCTGCGCACGTCTGAGGGGTCTGAGGGAGTTGGAGAGGAGGCGACGGGGACGGAGGTTTCTGCGCCGCAGCTGGGAGTTGAATATCGGGAGAATTCATAAATGTTGAGCCTATTCCGTGGTCATGGCCACTTGCAGTCTGATTTCCTTGTTGTACCTGAGCCTGGACTACTTGGATCGGGAACCCCGGCGGTGTAGTACCCCCGACAATTGGAAGCTGAAACTTGTCCTGGGGAGTAGGTGAAGGACAAGCGATGTATATTGCAGGCCTTCGTGGGAGCGAAGAGGATGAACCCGTGTTTTGGGGCGAAATTTCTCTCAGGCAAAATCCTATCGACTCAATCTCGCCAGAACCAGATGAAGAGCCAGAGTTTTCTATATAATCTTTATTAACAAGATGTAATGGTTCCAGAGAGGAGATGGAATCTATACCCTGAGTGGCGGAGGTCATGCTACTCTGATTTTGGAACTTCAAGTCCGCGTTCGAGATTGGAGTAGAAGGCATGATGGCCCTACAACCTTCCGACCGTGCATCGACCGTCGTCGAATCTCGAGTAGATGGTGTTTCGTCATTCGCGAGATGAGTTTCATCACCCGGGTTAGGTTCCAGTCGTGGGGAAACTTCTCTCCTGTCCTTCTCGGGAATCGTGGCTGAACGCAAAAGGTGGTCCCACCTGGATTCGCCTATCCAGGAATCTTCATAGCATACAAGGCCAAGGGCATTACCTCCAACGCTCAATGAGTGTCCGTGTTTATCTCCTCCTTTCCGGATGAAGTCGCCTGTGGCGGTAGTAGAAGTCCAACACAACGAAAGTCGGTGTCTGTCGTGTCTATGATAGCCAAAGGTATCAAAACTAGTACGGGTGTTATTCAGATGACCAGTAAGTGCCCCCGTATCCACATGTCCATCTGGATCGTGGTCCGTAGTGCGCAAAGTGGACCTCGAAAGGTTGAATGCCTGAGTCCGCGGGCTGATATCGAGGGGACTTTGAGACTGCCGGTCGTCGAGAGATTCCGTTCTTGAATAAGAACCATCAAACAGAAATATGGGTATTTCCCCGGAAGTAAGGGGCGTAGGTAAGTCGGAAGGAGACAAGATTGGTGATGGGGGTACCAATTCAAGGAGGGCGAGGAGAGAGTGTGATGATGGCGGCGGACGAGTGGATTGGCTTGAGCTTGTTACCATCCCTGTGGATGTTTGCATTACCGACGAAGTATCACGGACACTTTGCATACTAGGATGGACGGAGTGCAAGTCTCAAGCTTCAGGTGGCGGCTGGCACTAGGAAGTAGTAAAGATTTAAATATAGATTAACAGGATATTTTCGACATTTTGTGTCAACTGCGCAACTCTAAGTGGAAGAACTAGATCTCGAGCTTGCCCTCTCGTACAAGCCGCCTCACTTTCTCCTGTTTACTTTTCAACAATACCTTGTTCTTCAATAGGCAATAGTCACCAAACTCGTTTTGAGCTTGCCATGCCTCCCCCGGCAGCCAAAGGGTGCGGGTAAGAAGTGATGAGTGCCTTGCATCCAAAAATGGTTTGCAAATCGCCCGCTCCCAAACTTTAGTCTCAGCGGCATACCGAGGCTCCAAGGGAGATTCAGCGGGATGTAATGGGAAGTCGAGGTCAATCAGGTAGTCGCAGGTCTCCGGTAGGACCTAAGCAATATAGTTGTTAGATACAACGAACGCATATAGTTTGAAGTAACGTACGTAGCGTGAAGAATCCTCCTTATTCAGATCGTTGACGTCCGTCGGGACATATCTGGTCTGGGGTCTGAACCATAACGAATTACTGGATGTATCGGTACCAGCAAGTGTTTGCTGGAAATGCCGAGGTAGTTGCCCGCGGAAATCACTCTTGATGAACTCGACGCGGATCCCAGTGGGTACCAGGTAATGGCCGGAAAAGCGATGCCATTCTTTTCCAAAGCAGAGTACCAGATCAAAATGCTTCAAGGGAGCGAGGTCGATTACTGGAATATCTTCTTCTGGGGTACCTGGAGGGAATACAGGGAGAAGGCCGGTGTTATTCAGGAGCTGAGGCAGCTCGACGCTCTCAAAATTGGACATGACTGATAGCGGGGCGTGATAGTATACCCACATCGCCCGAATGCGGCACAGCGATAGGAACGATGTTCCAACGACGAGAGATAGGGTGAAGTTACGGAACAATAGTGTTCGTGATGCCTGCGTATTGGAAAGAGAAGAAATTAGTGGATGAAGAATTCAAGTTTCAGCTCACTTACTTGATAAGGGGATTTGGTGACCTTAACAAATGCGACTTCCATCCAACCTCTCACGAGGTATAACGTCACAGCCGCATTAAAGCATAGGAGGGGGTATGCCGGGAACATAAAACGCTCTTCTTTGTGAGCTTGTGCAGTCAAGATAGTTAGCCACAAATAGAAAGGTGCGAGTCGGAGGGCGAGGAGAGTAAAAGGCGAGCTCTGATCATTTGACGGCGTTACGAAGCCAAGGCGCTTGTGATCAACCACATAAGTAACAGCCAGCGCCGGTAGTGAAATGAGGGCCAGTGGAAGGAGATAATTGAAGTTGAGGAGCAAATTATGGATATAGTAGTACCAGGGTGATGTTCCATAAAGATCAGGTCCTCTTTCTGAACCACCGAAAATGTTATACTTGACAATATTCCATGGTACAGCCGTCAATCTTCCGTATGCCAAAGAGTCAATGCCAATCACGGGAATCTGAGGAACTAGGTCAGGATCCGAATGGTGTGGATAGAGATGATAACCTACGAAAATGAGAGCCGCGGCCAAAACAACGGTCAAGAACCTCGTCCACCGTTGGACAAGCCAAGAATTCTTGACCTGAGGAGATACCCGATCACCGCCGTAGACGAATAATTCTTCAAAGACGAAGGGAATAGAGATCGCCAGAGCGAATGGCCACCCAACAATCGCACCGAGAGCAAAGAACACAGTTGCTACGAGAGTCCGCCTTTTGTTGCTGAGAGTGGCTGGCTCGAGGGCATATGAGAATGCAAAAGCCGTCGTGTACATTGCAAACGAGGATGGCAAGAAAGCTAGAGAACAAGTGAGCGGATGGAGAGTGGGATTGTGTTGATATTCCACCTGTAGAAGCATTCCACATTCCAGCATTAAACAGCATCATGAAATAAAGGTAGCGGCCAACCCGCTCGTTGATTTTTGATACAACAGTGCGATAGAAGGCACACTCAGCGACCGTAGACACGATGGCCAGAAGGTAGCGAACAGCAAAAAAGGCAGGGCGCTTCGAGAATCGACCAATTAGTTGAGAGAAGACCTCTCTAAGGTCAACGTACACACCTTGCCAGGACCTAGCATAAAATGCACTAGTGTTGCGGGGAAGAGGTGAAGGAGTATATACGCCCAGCTTCGAATAGCATGCTGGGGCGTCACTTCCCAAGTTTGAAATCCATACCCCCGGTCTAAGAAATGGAGCGGTTCCCAGAAATTGAATACTAGAAACAAAAATTATTGTTAACCGAGGTAAAGGTATGTGAGTAGCATTTAATATTACCTTCGTCGCAGTCGTCAATGTTCGAATACATTGCACCAAATGCGCGGACCAGGAGCATAATCCGGATAGCAACAGAAAACTTTGGAGTCCATGGCCGACGCTGTGCCCTTAGATGACTTTAAACACGCGTTATTGCGCGTCTCGGAGTGCTCACCTGCGGAGCTGGTCCTGGAGGATACCGGAATGGCGAGGCTCGGGCTGAGGCTTCGCCGGTTCCTTGTTCTCTGGCCCGCGAAAACGGAGTGTCTGGATGCCTGAGGCCATCACTATGGATGTACTTGCGTATTTCTGTGATGTACAGTTTATGGGGGACGCAGAAACACAACGTCGACACCGGCGCTACAGTGGGGTCTCGAGTTCACACGCAGATATAGATGATGACATAAGCCGATCATTGTTGGGCTCGCCGCGGCGCCGCCGGACAATCCGCTCGGCATCGAACTTGGTGACCAAATGCAAGATAACATTGTCAAACTGTCGAAAAATGCAGATCTAAGGTATGAAGTGGAAACGGGCGATGTAAATATTGGCTTCCGGTCAATCCGCCACAGGACCAACCAATACTGACAAACTCGATACTGTCATCGATTGCAGAAAGGTTGAGTCAAGCCAGGATGGTGCTATCACCTCCCTGAGCCCATGAAGAGCCAAACTCCGCTGAGCGAGGAAATTATAAGTGTGCTCAGTCACGCAGACGAGCTTATGGGCCAGATAGACGTAGGTTATTGGGAGATCAGGTCCAGATTATCGGGTAAAGGATGGGAGAAGGTAGAGAGAGGAAGTTGCGACGGGAACGAGGCTCGAGTGTGGAGGAGGCCCGGGCGCATGAGGAGAAGAGCCGGGCTCTGGTCGGTACTAGAGGCGGGAATCTGACGTTGGAAAGACAGCCTGCCATATATGGAAGCAGGCTTGCTTCTTTCAGAGGATGAGGAATGTCTGTTTGTATCAGCCGTCCCATTTGACGTTACCCGCTTCTTCAATAACAACCCCCTCTCTCCTTCTCTCCTCTTCTTGTTTTCCATCACCCCCTTCCCGCCTTTTTCTCTTTCCTCGCCCCTCACCAATGGACGCTGCAGCAAGCGCAACTGCAGACCACTTTATCTATGTCACCCAGGTCTACTTCTGTGGTAAGTACGGCCCTCTAGCATCCATTAAATTCCTCGCTCATCGAACTTTTCCTTCTTCTCGTCAGCCATGTGTAAGTACCTCAGGCATCTCGTTCACTTTATCTTTCGCCCTGTTATCGAACGTGCTGATATTCTTACAGATGCTGTCGTCCTCTGGGACTGGATCATCAGTTTGCCCAGGGAATATCGATTCGTGAGCTCATGTCTTACTTAGAAAGCCAACTCGCTTTATTATTTTCCCCGTTATAGATCTGGAGGACGCACTGGACTCCCGTCAAAATGGCTTACCTCTTTTGCCGGCGAGTTTATGCGACGTTCTCGCAACGTGTGTTACTGATCAGTCGACAGATACTGGGTCATCACCGTGGTGCCATACCTTCTTTACTGCTTCGTTGTTGATCACCCCAAGGCAACCTGCGAGAGGATCTACAAGGTTTGCTCCCATCTATCCATGATTCTGCATATATGCTCATACACGATATAGATTCCAGTAGCACTCGCCATGTGGAACCAAGTGGGCTCTGAATGTATGCGAAGTTTATTATTAAATGATTCATCTCACTTCTTACCACCGTTGCAGCCGTCCTCCTCATTCGCACCTATGCTTTCTTCAGTCGCAATATTTACGTTCTCTGGTTCCTGTTGTCCGCTTTGTCTGGTGTGGTGGCCTATCAACTCTACGTCGATACGACTCAGATGCTACGTGAGTATTGCGTTGTTCTGAGAAGGCTCGAAATTAATTATGTGCAGTTCTTCCGTTCTTCCGTCCACCCTTCGTGTGTTCTAATGATCCCAAGACACGATCTCTAGCACTAATTTTCCATTAGGACAAGGGCCCTTGTTTTCCTATGTCCAAACCTCATTCAGCCCATTTACTCGGTAAGAGAAATGTCTACTCGACCTTCAAATCTGCAGAGGGCTGATCACGCTTCAAGGATTTTTCGTAAGTGCTCCAGGCGATCAAGGATCAAGCTCTGTGCAAACGTTTACGTGTAGATTGCCCCACTCCTTTTTGACACTGTCGTCACCTTCATGACCGTTTGGAAAGCTTTCACCATCAAGAGGCGTAACGGTGGACCAAATAGTCGTCTGATCCAGACTTTTTTAAGAGAAGGTATCCAAACCCCTCTTGTGTGCCCTAAAAATGTGCTGATCAAAAGGCCAGGTGTATTTTATTACATCCTGATTTCCATTGCGAACCTAGTGCGTCCCTTGTATTTGACTGGTCACCCTGAAATTAACTATCCTGTCTAAACCAGATCAATGGAGTCTTCTATCTTCAGTAAGGCACCGCGTCATTTAGTGGAATATGCACTCATACTAGAATGCATGTAGACCTCGCCAAGTAATTTCCGCCATCAACATACCACTCAGTGTTATGTTGGGTCCAGTTCTGGCGTGCCGTTTGGTGAGTTGACTATTTACTGACATGTTGCAAGCTCTCATCAGGATATCAGATCTTGGATCTCAGAGAACGTGGTTCGGAGACGGTTGCTCATTCAGAGGGCACCGGGATGGCGGCGTTCACTACAAAATCGGTCTCTCAGCAAGACTCCCCATTTACGCCTCCGAATCCTCGTACTAAAAGCGCAACTGGTCGATATCGTAACCGGGGAGCTGCGAGTACTATCAGCACAAACGTTGTGCTTACTACGCTTGGTAGCATTCCACCCGACACCGAAATCGACATCGAGCAAGGGGCAATGGAGATGGAGGATATTCGTCTTGGTCTCAACCTTCATCTTGGGAGCCTCAACACCGCCATAGGTGGTGATGATGGTGAGCCAATTCCGGATAATGAAAGTAATGAGGGGAGCCCTGCACCAGCATACAACTCCATCGAAATGGGTTATAGGGTCGAACCAGGTGCAAGTGTAGAGAGCGGTATTGCAGGCATAAGGATCGACGTTGAAAAGGCTACCTCCGAGAGGTGATTTCACAAACATCTCCTAGCTCTTCGACTGCGCTTCCGGTGGCCGTCTTGGCACGCAAGATGAAGGATGGGAATTTTTATAACTCAGCTCTGGACTCGGTGCATTTGATATAACCTATCCGCAGTTCACTCTTCCCGACTCGGATTTTTGATTCCTCTTCTGGCAATGTCTTTGTAGCGCTATCTCTTCCCCCCATTCCAGTCCTTCATGTTTATGTTGTTTTATCGCATCAGTACTCTACGATTTCCTTCCATTCTTGATAAAGGATAGGCCATAAACTCTGTTGTTGACTCTTTCATGTACATGTGTTTCGTGTCAAGATATTGTGTATGCACTGTAATTTCATTGATACGAAGGAAGCGTTTGATCGCTTTCACGACTGCTTTCGAGTGGCATGAGTTGATGGAGGTCACATGGTGATTACTCTATAGGGACAACGGGGATCCCGTCACTGTGCCAACAGCAGTTGAACCGCATCGAACCGCAGCAGAGCAGCCTACGATTTTGGCTTGCTTCTGCACTGCACTCCTTTCATCATTACCACCATCATGCCTCCTCCTTCGTATCCTCTTACACTTCTTGATATCCCTCCTGAAGTTCTTCTTTTCATATGTAATATTTGTCAAACTCTTAGATTCAAATGCTCAAGATTGCTAACACGCTGTTTCCTTAGGTTCATATCTCGACTTGCCCGACTTAGCATGCTTAGCACAAGCAGTGCCTTCTCTAGATGCTATCACATCCGACCCCATTCTGCACTTGCAACGCCTTCGGATAGTCTATCCATCTCGCGTGAACCATTCACTATTTGGTACCAGTCCAGACGGGCATGGTTTACGACCCTCTGTTGGTGATTTGGTTCATCGAGGAGTGATACGCGGACTTAATATCGAAAGACGCTGGAGAACGGGCCTATACTTTTATTCGTGCGATGTGAGTCTCAGCTGTTTCTTAAATTTCCAAGACTCGGTGCTCATACCTCATTTCACCTGTAGTCGATCACCCAATATGAAAGGGGCCGCTCTTTGACGAAGAAACACGTCAGCCATGTTCTTTCGGTCCAGCTGAACAAACGCCTTCCATCCCCTGCAAGCGCATTTAGGTCCCTCCACGCGGCTCTCGTTCTGCCAGACGTTGAATCGTCGTCGACCAATATTTCTAGGACGTTGTTACCTATTGTTCACCGGCTTAAATGGTGTATACGTCGCGACCAGCTAGCCAGGAGCTTCAAGAGTGGTCCGTATGCGACTCCTGCTGGCAGGGTCGCCCTCTGGGCGTGGCTCGAAGACAAGGGCAGGGGCATTGTACAAGATGGAGAAAGACTGAGACTGGCGATTTGCCCCGGCGTTAGGGCGAAGGTTTATTTTTATGAGGCTCTTGATACAAATGCGGCTAGGGTGGGTAGGTCCTCTAGGATTCTCTAGAGCAGTACGCATTCAATACCCTTATCCCATTCTTGGACCCATTCTTTCGTGGACATGATTGTGGTTCCAGACTTTTACAGTACCTCTTGTTGTACCCTGCTGTAATACTATGTATTTTTATCCCCTCATGTAATCGTGTAATTATAGTATATACCCCTTTGTCTATGAACCTCCCACACGTTCACCGCTTAGTTGGTAGCGGCCCTCAGCCCCCAAAGCGCGATCAACAAAGGATGCTTACGATTGAAGTGAGAGTTGGGCTGTTGTGATGTTAGCATCGTTGTATGGAACAAAAATCGGTTTGGTCCCAGACTTCCAGTGTGACCACGCAAGGAGGTCCAGCACCGAAACGTCTAGTGAGCTTGAAGCTTGAAGCCGCTTGTAGGGAATGAATCTTAGTTGAGTTTCATATCTTCCTCTGTATACAATATGGAATGCGTATCTGGCGTCGCATATATGCCGTTGAGGCGAAGAACTGCGGCGGCAGATGTTTGAAGGGAGTTCAAACTGAAGGTGCTCTAGACAAATTCTGCAGACAAACCTCGCGAACTATGATGGTGTGGGTGGGTCCGGAAAACATGTATAGAGATTCACAACTGTCGACGCGTTAAGGTAGAGGTTTGTCCAATGTACCTACCACCACCAGTGACTATGGATCTGCCACTTATGGTGTCAGCGTGTAACTCTATGCGCAGAGACTCTATGGTGTATACTTCCCATGATATCCTCAGAGACTGAACCTGCCTTCGTTGTCCCACGTCTGAGCCTTATAAATTCTCGACTGGCTGAAACGAAGTCTGTCACGTCGTCTTTCCCGGTCATGTGAAGGGACTAATGTGCAATCCTAATGTTCAGTCCAGGCAGCTGTCTGCTTCTCAGAAACAGCAATAATGTGCATAGAATTTTTCAGTATTCACCGTTGGGCGGGTGCGACAAAGGCCCCAGGTAGGAAGATTATGGTAGTGATTATTCAAGGGTTTTTTTTCTCCAATTCAGTGGATGTCTGGGAGGAGAACCTGCACGGTGATATCGAATTTCCGTCACTTAGAGTGGTGCAAATTAGGCAGCGTTATTGCCCTTTTTGTATCCAAAGGCGTCACCGGTGGCTGATCCGGACCCATTCCGGATAGCAGAGATGACACACGATGACAAATACAACGACGCGACTTCTTGGTTCCTCCGACAGGGCATTATCTTCCACTTTACGTTCGGGGACTCCAACAATGGCTATTACTCATATCCAATCTGTTTCTCAACTTAATCAAATTCTCTCTAAATCTAAAGAGAAACTCTCTGTGAGTTGAATCTGACGTCTAGAAGCTTTGTTTTCGTCTGGGTCGTTTACAACTCCGCATAGGTTATTGACTTCCATGCGACATGGTCTGTATGCTGTCGATTTGGATGGAGTCTTCCTACTCATGTAGGCTAGGTGTGGCCCATGTCATATGATCGCACCAACGTTCGAGGCACTGTCCAAGAAATACACCAATGTCAATTTCCTCAAGTGTGACGTGGATGCTGCGCGCGATGTTGCATCCCTGTACTCAGTCTCTGCAATGTGGGACAATCCGGTGCCGTTCCCAATCCGAACGCTAATACTTCAACAGGCCGACTTTCATCTTTCTGAAGGGGAGCACGAAGATTGACCAGGTCAAAGGCGCTGATCGAAAGTGAGTTCCCCCCATGCGTTGTTCCCTCACGGTGCAACCTCAACCTGGAATGTAGTGCGCTGGAAAGTACGCTGCGCAAGCATGCCACATCTTCAACTGCTGCATTTACTGGCGCTGGTCGAACTCTAGGTGGTGACCAGGCTCCAAATGATATGGCGAGGGATGTTAAAAACTCTGTCAACCAGGCAACAGCCAAGGTTACGAACCTCAACCCTCAGGTCAAGGTTTTCCTTGGTCTGATTGGTGCTTACTTGGTATTTTGGTACCTGAGCTCATAATATTTATTCCTACTTCCTAAGTCTAGCTGTAACTTAGATGATTGCAATACACTCAATCATGTCTTGCTTGCTAGAAATATAAATACCAATTCATCAAGAGAAATCGCTTGTGCTTTCTAGTCCACTCCGCAGCACCGTGGTGTACGGTGGGTGTACCAGGAAGGAAAGCGAACTACTGATGAAGTGGCATTGAGGGAAGTCGACAAGAAGTTACTCAGGTACTGAAAATTGAGTCAGTGTTTGTATCAAATCCGTTTGTCGTCATCCTTACAGTGTCCCCATCCCATTGCAATCCAAGCTTGACGAGCTGCTAACTCTTTAGCCTGTTTCTGATTCTTCCCAACACCTTCGCCTCTGGGTTCACCGTTAACTGGACCACTGAATGAGAGAAAGACCGCTGCAATAAAAAAGAAATGTGACTCACGACAGCACTGAACGTGCCAAGTGGGGGTGTGGTGGGGCCCTTCGCTCCGAGCGGGGTAAGTCACCGCAAAGCCCCTCTGGTGGGCGGTCATGTTAAATTGCGCCAGAATCTGGAAGCTGTTATTACTAGGCATTGATTGAGGTGGTGGTGGGATGTGAATGCTGCCCTGAGAATAGGAATAGGACGGAGGAGGGGGAGGAGGGGGGGGTTGAGCTGGCGGGGGAGGGGGTTGGCGTTGGAAGCGTTGAAAGCCCCCCAGTTGATGCAGACGATGACTTCCTGTCGGTATGTTGGGGACGGGGGATCCAGGATCTACAAGTCGTGAAACCCACTCCTGGACAGTTCCGATACCATTTTGGAGGAATGAGGCACCAATGTATTTGTGAAAAATAGTTGTTGCCCCCTGCAGAGTATGAGAACACCTTCCCCTTCCTAATTAAAAGTGCGTACCTCCTCTGTGTCAATGGTTGCGGAGTATTCTGGATAACACAAGATCTTCTTTCTGAGACCATAAGAGTGCAATAGATGTAGGAAGTTAGGATAGTTGGCGTGGGTCTGGTTCTGTGGAGATTTAGCCGACAGAAGGATAAAAGAACGGCGGACTATACCTCAATTTCTTGTGCAGACAGGGCAGGTTGTTTCATGAGGTAGTGAAACGAGAGTGCTTGTTCCAGGACGTAGCTACCAAGGGATGCTAAGCTCTTAGGATCCCCGAAGTTATCGTGCTCCGTAAGCAAAGATTCATGCGAATAGACGGCTAGCACCAGGTCCTGATCAGTTATAGGCGGGAGAGGAGGTAATGGGTCCATGTCAAGACCAAGGTGGATGTGGTGGAGAGGGATTAAAGCAGAGAAGTAACTGTCAACGTTCAGTTGTGGGACGTTGTGGAGGACAGTTTGTTGCAAAGGTGGTCGGTGAAGTGTCGAGGCCAAGATTCTGTTGCGGTCGCGGATCACAGATAGGCGTAAGAATGTCGGTCGTAAAGTCGCGCAGGAATTGACAGAATTTCTGTGTCGAAGCCACTCCGTATATTAAGCAAGTCATACTTATCCCCATCTAATCGAACAGGTTCTTCCCACAGTACGTCACGTGTGCACAAACGCCCTCGCTGCTGTGACTTCGACTTCGCGATCCAAGTCAGGCCTTGACGCGTTTTCACATATCCAATCCAACCGGACTCCCTCTGTGTCCTGGACTACCACCTGCAGGCGTCTGTGGGCTAGTTTTGACTACTACAATGCAAGGGCCAGCGTCTAAGCAGGCCACATTGCAGCCCAAAGCCAAACCGCTCATTCCTGAAAAGTACCTCGACGTTCCGTCGCAACGACTCTACTATCTGAGTCTTGGTGCACTCTGTCAGGTACTCGGTTGCTCATATCGATGCTTCTTGCTCTTGCTAATGTATATATATAAAAAGGGAATCAAAGTCTTCGAGTTTCTTTGGCCGCTCAACTGGAATGACAATCGACTAGCATTATGTCGAAAGTGGATTGTCGTCGACTTCCTCCTCGTTGCTGTCCTTGCTATGCTACGCATCCCACGATTGACATACTCGAAAGCAACCATCTTCCTCTTCATTTCCCTCATATGGTTTCTTGATGGACTCATGTTTGGCGGTATAAGTCTGAACATAGGATCACAGTCCAAAAGCTCAAGGGTGTCTCACCGTGGCGCGTCTGGTGGGTTTTGTCCCATCTCCTACCCTTCAAGTACTAATCGTAGCATAGGTGCATTTGAAATCCCTTCAGCAGCTGAATCATTCTCCCTGCTTGATGTCTTTGCTCCGTTGAGCTTTGGAATCATTCAGGGTTCGCACACGGGTCGCGACCAACATCTCCTTGGTCAGCACACAGTCCGCATGTCGCCAATCAGCACTGCGCACCTAAATCCCGATGCCAACAACTTCTGTATTGCCCAGCACCCAGGCTACATCCTCCTTCCAGTTCTTTTGAACAACACTAACGTCGCAGGACTCAAATACTCTATTAGTCCGCTAAACACACCTACACAGAAGACAATTGTCGATGTTTCTGCTAAGCATCTTGAACAAAACCGACAAGAGTTTCTCAAATTGACGTCCGCACCCTCCCCACAAACTAGCCCTGACGATGAGGACGAATATGACGACGAAGACGACGAAGAAGATGCCAAAACGAACCCATCGACGCTACAGAAATCGCAGTCCCTTGTTTATATCCGTATATCGCACCCTGGAGTCATACGTCTGGAACAAGTTTTGGATGGAGCCCACACCGAGGCCCGTTTGGTGCAACCTTCAGAGGTGGTCGTTGTTCCTTGCCCTTTGGTGTCTTTCGTGGATACAACCGAACAAACGGATAGCGATGCTGTACGGTGTGCGGGTCAAGACAATAATCTCAACCTCATGATTGACGTAAGCGGTGTTCCACCCTTGAGTCTGCGTTGGCTCAAGACTATCAACGGAAAACGCGAGCAATTCCTGGTAGAGGGGATTGAGGGAGATCATCGCTCGGATTCTTCTGATGAAGGAGCCGGTTCGCACGCAGTCTCAGCAAAAAGGCTGGTCCCGCAAATAGTCAAAATCCCATTGTCCATCTCCCTCAACGAACCCGGTACACACCTATATGCCCTTGAAGAAGTCGTAGATGGACAGGGTAACGTCATTCGCGTTGGTACCGAGCCAGCTGCTGCGGAGGGTGGCACAGTCAACAAAACAAAGACCACTAGGTCATTTGTGGTTCTGCGCCAACCGTTGGTCTCGTTCAAAAACTGTAATCCCCAGCATCCTCGACCTCTTTTACTTGGTTCAGAGACGGAGCTGGAGATTTCAACGATGGAGACAGATAAGTTTGATGCTCCTTGGGAGATCACCCTACGTTACCAACCACCACAAGAGCCCCTGGACGGATCCAAAGTAGACTCCAAGCTTAAGCCTTGGAAAAAAGTGCTCAAGACTCAAGGCAACAAAGGAGATACCCTTATCCGAGCCAGCACCCCTGGTGAATACAGAATTGTTGGAATCAAGGGGAAGGTACGCATACTAGTGGAGATTTTGTTTTGTTCTCCTGCTGATAAGCCTGTGCAGCATTGTGTTGGCCAGGTGCTCGCGCCAGATACATGCTCAGTTG
>MU151056.1:102806-219297 GCA_015584085.1 Macrolepiota fuliginosa MF-IS2 | reverse complement strand
CCCCCCCCCCCCCGAAAATAGAGAGCGTTATCAACGATTTCCTCAGTTCTGGTGACACTGGTGTCTCTGCCTCGCTGATCCTTCATGGAACACCACCATTCCAAGTACACTACAAGATGCAGCGCGACAGCGAACCACCTCAAGAACGCTCGCAAACGTTTGCTAACTCAAGAGGGGAATTGACACTGCGGCCTGATAAGAGCGGTCACTATGCCTTTACCTTCGTGGCGATGAGCGATGCAAACTATAGGAAGGTCGAATTGAAAGGGCCCAGCATTGAACAAACTGTTCACCCTCTGGCTTCTGCTGATTTCGCCGATTCTGTGCCCAACAGGAAAACGGCCAGCAGTTGTGCAGGCGACACCGTTGATTTTGACATTGATCTTCGGGTGCGCGTCCTAGTGGTTATGTTAGTGAGCAAAACCTGACTTCTAGATACAGGGAACCGGACCTTGGGACGTCGAGTTCCAGATTATTGGCCCCAAGAGCTCGGATAACTTCCGCGTTACTGGTATCACGACTCCACGAAAACGCGTTCAGATACCTATTCCCAAGGATCTACAGAAGAATGGTGGCATGTTTGAGGTTGCCCTTAGTAAGTCTATGTCAAGTCTTGTTTGGAGCGCAGCCCTCATTTTGTGTGTGCAGTCAGTGCTGAGGATAGTTATTGCAAACGGCCGGTATCCGTTCCTGGTATTATTGTTAATGTCAAGCGTACATGGGTGAGTACAGGTTTGGTGATTGGTTCAGTCGAGATCTGACTCTCTTCAGCCCATTGCTCAATTTTACGGGAAACCCGAGCAACGCTGCATCACGATAACTGAAGGCGAGCAAGCGAACCTTCCTCTCAGGCTAACGGGCGATGGGGTGAGTCGTTATATGTTGATTTAAAGTCGATATGTTGATTAATTTCTACGTGTAGCCATGGCGTCTGAGATACCGGTTGAAGAACGATGAAGAGAAAATCCTCCGAGCCACACTTCACTCGCCCAATGATAATCTCAAAGTCACCGAGAAAGGAACTTACGAGATCATCGGAATTGATGATATCCTCTGTCCTGGATCTATTGTCGCCGATGCTGCCACGTACCAAGTGGACTGGATCCCTCGACCATCTGCCAAGCTTTCACCTTCAACTGTCGCGCAATATGACTCTTACAATGGTTCCTATGTTCTGCCACCAATTTGCGAGGGAGTCAGCGATCATGTCGACCTTGACTTGACGGGCCGACCTCCCTTCCAAATTATGTACAATATCGCTCAGGATAGCGAGGCAGGCGGCACGAAACTAGTTGGCCAGCCCACATTCAATAGTATCCAACCTCACACCCGATTCCAACTTCAAACCTCCACGTCTGGTCGGATGTACTATGAAGTCAAACAAATCGGTGACGCCGCCTATCCCCTCACGAAACATAAAACTGCCATTATCCCTCGTTCCGAACGCCTCTTGTTTGAACAGCAAGTAATGAAGCGGCCCTCAGTTCAATTCAAAAACCGCAACAGGATGACTTACTGTCAGAACGATGCCCTGACGCCTCTGGACCCTTCTTCGAACGACGGCATCCTCCTCTTCGAAGGCACACCCCCGTTCACGCTCACACTCACCGTCAAAGACGTTGCCGCAAGCCACCCCGAGAGCCAGACAATCGAAGTGCATGACCATATTTGGAAGCTCTCTTTGCCCTCGTATCAGTTCAAGTCTATCGGTCCCTACCTCGTGATCATCGAGTCTGTAACGGATGCTTCCAACTGCGCGCAATCGGCTCTGGACCCCATGTTCAGCTCGATTTGGATCGATGTGGCCGAGACGGCCGCTATCATTCCCTTTGAGAGGAGAGAGGATATTTGTGTGGGCGATGTTGCACAATTCCAGCTAGAAGGTATTCCTCCTTGGACTGTCGGGTACGACCCTTTATTTTGCTTTGGGATTACATTGACATCTGCTAATCGGCTATGGTGCAGGTACGCGATCAACAAGAAGGTATACTCACAGGAGGTCAAAACCTCACCGTTCTCGCTGCTTCAATCTCAGCCTGGAGAGCTAGCGATTACTTCTATTGCCCACCAACAAAAGATGTGCAAGGCTTCCGTTGCAGACCTCAAATTTACTGTGCATTCTTTGCCTTCCGCCCAAGTTGGTCACGGAAAGCGTATCATTCAAGATATCCACGAAGGTACGCTATCCTCATTGACACGCAAACTTTGCCACCAATTCTGATGAAATTTCTCCCAGGCGATCAAGCGGAAATTCTCTTCACACTCATCGGAGAGCCTCCATTCACATTTACCTACCAGCGGTCCGAACTCAGTCCCAAGAAGGGCGGGAAGGCTGGCAAAGTTCTGGAGACCCACACTGTTTCTCGTGTTATGACTCATGAATATTCAATCTTCTCTGCACTCGAAGGTACGCTCAGATTAGCGATGGACCGACACTGAAACTGACATTAATATCGCTAGGTACATGGACCGTAACCTCCATCTCTGACCGATATTGTCGATACCCACCTCCCCAGACCGAGTTGGACGAAAAAGCTCACTAGTAAACGTTACTTTCTTGTTTTGCATTTTCTACTTTATTTCATGCTGCAATGTAATCAATCCATCCTCGCACTGCTGAAAATTGGACAATGACATGATATTCCTTCAATTTTGCTACCCAATCTCCGACATGCGATGCTATCAGACGTAGTCCGTTTAAACCTGGGCGGAAGAGATATAGAACCACTTGGAGACTGCGCAAAGAGAAACAATGCTTCAGCTAAGACTTAAAATCGATTGATGATGCAACATACTGGAGGGATCAATGGGAGCAGGAGGCTTCCTGGAGTCAGGGGGCAAGCTGGTGTAGGAGGGGTCATCCCTCCTGACGAAGCCAGGGGAGTTGGCGATGGTGATGTTGCGACTGTAGGCGGTGTCAATACGGGGTAAAAAAATCAGTATATGCTTTAAGAAACTCACATGGAGAGGTCATAGCTCGGTGTTTTGGCGGGGGTCTCGCCAATGATCAAGCGGCGCCAGGCCTCGTGGCATTCATGGATAATCTCGGTGGCGTATTTCTTGTTCTTAGCCTCGCCAGAGAAGGCAAAGGTGTTCTCGGGCTTGCCATCAGGAATTTTGTAGATCCTATTACGGAAAAACACAAAGCCATTTAGCCGAGCAGATATGAAATCGATGGGTGGAAATGACGTTATACCTGAACCATTCATTAGTGGCGCGGATTAAACCAGGGAGATGCCTCTCGACGTCCTCAATATCATTGAGCTTGGACGCAAGGGGGTCAGTAACGTCAACGACAATGACCTTCCAGTCGGTCTCGCCTTCATCGAGAAGAGCCATGATACCAAGGACCTTGACCTGTTTGACTTGACCGACATAGCCGACCTGTTCGCCAATTTCGCACACATCAAGTGGGTCGTTATCACCCTTGGCCTTGGTCTCGGCATGAGACTGCGAAGGGTCTTCCCAGGTCTAAAAAAGCAGCCAACAATCAGTCAGGGACCCACTCCACAAATCAATTAGCGCGAATATATGCGCTGAAAATGCCGTACCTGCGGGAAAGCACCATAGTTCCAGATGTAACCGTGGTGGGGGAAACAGTTCCTGACGTAGCGCAGACGACCTTTCTTGATATCCTGCTTGATAGGGTTGAAGACCTCCTCTTTCGAGATTTCGAGCTTGGCGTTGGTCCAGCGGGGGATTTCGACAATCATGTTGAGGATGCCATTGTTCTGGTCGGCGAAGAGCGGGATGTCATGGAATGGGGAAACGACGGAACCGCTTTGCTCGATGAAGACGCGGTGTTCTGGGCGACGGCGGGCGCGATGTGAGATGCGCCTCGATGAGATTGTATGGATACACGTACCGAGCGTGTTAGGGGCGCCAATAAGGCGGGTGGTGTACTCTGGACGAGAATATTGTCAGCGCAGGTGGAGGGAAAGGGCGAATGAACTGACGGGACATGGTGGTGGGGGGAGAAGAGAGGAGACGAATCTGTTGATTTAGGCGGAGAAATGGGGTGTTGTTTGGCCGAACAGAAGGCATAGACCGATTACTTGTTCTAGCAGCGGAAGACTGTTATTGGTTACTGATTAGAAATCGCATCATCGATAGTGACAAAAAGACAGCGCCCCAGACCTTCGGGATGGCTCTTAATATCACTCCTGTCCTCGCCCAACTTTTCATACTTTTGTACCAGTCCAATCCTGGAATTTTCCTCCGGTAGTCCGCGTGAAAGAAGCCGATCCTCCTGATAAATTAGTTCCGCTCTTTTGCAGACGTGTCGCGTGAGCGTCGTTGACCTGGTCGTTAGAGAGCAATTAGTCTAGTAGCTATAGGCGCGAGTCGAGGTTGTGCCAACACAATAACGTTAGCTCGATGTAAATTTTGGACCACGCTCCCTGGATGCCCTGGTCGTTCTGTCAAGCACCCTGAACGATTTTTACCCACAACCGGGGATGGCGGCGGTGGCAGTGCTATTCATGCTTCTTTATCTTATCTTACAAGCGCTATACTATCCCTCCTTCTGCTAGAATCCCTTCATCTCCGTCCCGACCAGTAACCGACTTTGGCGTCGAGAACTCTCCATTAAAGTCCAATCTGAGTAGCAACCTTTCGACATGTCTCCTAGCCTCTGCTTCTGCACTGCCCATATTCTTCAAAGCACCTTGAGCAAGGGTTTGGTTAACAAAACTTGCGTTGATGACTATTGATTTTGAGGCATCAACGCCCGCTGAAAATGGCTGCTGAGACGTTGAGACGGCCAATAGTTCGTAGAAGGAGGCCAGATAATGACGCAAGGTCTATCATGAAATTTGACGCACGTTGGTTGGTTCATCTCCTCGAGTAGTATAGGACTATGAACTCACCTGGTTCAGTTCGGATGCGACTCGCCATCGCTCCTGAACTAGGGCACCAACTTGTTCGCTTCCACCTCTCAAGCTGCCCTCAAATAAGAGCGCCGGAAGTACATCGCCTCCCCATCTTTCCACTTGCGCTACGAATTGTTCACAAGATTCTAGAATAGAACGGATTATTAACATCAGTGGTGCGTTATTCAACAGACAACCATTTAGGAGTCTGTCCAGATATGCCGCATGTATGGTGCGAAGGGTAGTAAAGTCAAGGTAACCATCTTCTCCTGGTGGCCGTTGCACAGCGCTCGCGACAGCTTCTGTTCCTTTTCCGAGCGTCTCCTTCAATTTGCGGAATTCGACATCTACAACATCCGTCATGATATAGCCCAGAAGCGTGTCCAGGAACCATCCCATGTCACGGACAATCCCCCAACTGCATCTTAGGAGATTTCGTCGTGCTTCGAGATCTTCGGCAGTGCCCCCTTCTCCTAAACCAGTCCACCGGCGGCGCGCGCGTTGAGCATTTGATAGGGATGTCCAACAAGTATGAATGCGCGTGTGGGTCTTCCGCAAGGCAGATAGAAAGCTGAAAAGAGAGGAGTATGTCGTAAGGTCCGTTGGATCAAGAAAGAGATCCAATGGCCAGGAAATAGTATACGACAATAGAAGAGGTGTTCCAAGAAGGTGGGAATGAAATAGAGAAGAGTCTGGGTTGACCCCCTGTACCGAAGAGGAGAGATTTGGTGTAGCGAGTGAAGGAAGAAGCGGCCGAAGGGGACCTGAGGGGAGAGAGAAGCGTAGGCGAGCTAAGGTTGGATCTTGTTGCGCAGTTGTACCAAGGGAAGCGCGGAGGAGCGCAAGGTTAAGATCCTGCTCTCTGATCATGGATATTGGGCCAGATCTCATTGTAAGGCGAGAGACCTTGAGCCTCTCAATCTCACGAATGAGGGACAAACTGAACTCTCCATTCCTCAACAGGAAATAGTTGCCTCTTTAAAGATCTCAATCAGAGGAAAGTCAGGAGAGTATTAAAGCCACGTACAATGAGTCGACAGCATCTTCAACGTCTTGTCGAGTTAGGACATTCATCCATAACCATTCACTGACGTTGATACGAATCTGCGAGATGGCACGATCAAAAGCGTGTTGATCCTGGGGAAGAACGGATTCAAGCAGGTTTGTGTGTTCGGAGGCGAGCGTGGTAGGAAGTTGTTTCTGCCATTTGGCAGCTTTGACGGTGGCAACAGCGCGTCCGACATATTGAATAGAGTCGTAGGATTGTGTAGAAACGCAGGATGGCAGGGCACCATCGACAAGAGCGTAATTTTTGGAGGCAAGAGGATCTGTCGGTGATAGCGAACCATGAATGATGAACGCTGTGATCTGAGAACGCCAGACGCGTTGAACGGCACTTGATAGACGTGACAGAATGCTTGCGATGCGATGTACGCCGGTACGTGAGCGGGAAAGAAGAAGATCGATCAGGGGACCTGGCTTCCACTGCTTCTCTGCCTCTAGCTGATCAACAAGGTCAACAAGAGCAGCAAGAGGCGCGTCCCACTCGGAGAAGAGAGCGCGAATGGAGGAGAGCGGGACGAATGCGCCAGTTGCCACAAGGCTCGGGTCGCGTCTGAGGACCTTTGCTTCTGTCTCTACGACCAAGGACTCGTATTCGTCTCTGAGAATGAGACGCAGGGTTGCACAGAGGGCGCAAACATATCTGGATGGAGACCTGGCCAGACGGGCAGAGGCTGCAGTGATGTGACGGTAGCGTGAAGCGACGACAGCAAGGAACTGGACTGCCTGCTGTTCTCCTGGATGGAGGAGGGGAGCGAACGCGGGGTTGAGGGTAGCATCTGCGGGGAAGAGCGAGGAGTTGTGTCCTGCGAGTACGAGGAGGAGTTCAGCAATCATGCCGTGACGCTGATGTCACTCCACTCCTTCACCCCAATTCAATGCACGCCCAGGACATACCCACCGAAATCCCCATTCACCACGTCTCTCCCTTCGACACAGACGATGCCTTTACCGTCTCAGACGAACAACCACCATTTACCTTCTCTTCAGACAATATCAGGGTCGAGATCGCCCGTGACCTAGGCACCGCTTGGCCACACCGGGATGGCCTTGAGTCACCCCCCGTCAACGACCCTAACACCTCTGTGTCTACCTTGGATATCGATGCACAACAGTCTTTGCCTGAACTTGATACAGACGACTCTGCAATCCTCTCATCCGAGTTCTCTCATATATCCCTCTCCACAGACGCCCATGGCGTCGAACACTGCGCAGAACCAGATAACCACGGCCAGTCAGATGCCCCCTACCCAGCCATCATCATAGACGCCTCGGATGCCCCTACCCATAAAGTTATTCAAACCCCGGGCCCCACAGTTTCAACGCCGAATTCCTCATCAGTTGAACCCTCGCCTGCACCATCCACACGTTCTCTCCCTCCAGAAACCATGCCATACTCTTCAGATCAAGTCCCCTCCCCTGAACCTGCATCTGCATCCACACCAACTATTCCTCCCTTATCCATTGCCACGAATACCTACAACCCCTCTGCGCCCTCAGAAACCAAGAATGCGCAGTCCCCCCAGAAACCCACTCACCGCCCTGCACGCTCAACGGGTCCCAGTATGTTCGAGAAAGTCAGAAGCAAAACTCGTCCAACGTTCCTCCCGCCGAAACCAAGAGCTGAGGACGAAAAACACCTCGCCGACTGGCATAATATGATGAAGCTCAGTCGTCTCGCAGGTCTGTCTCGTTACTTATTTATCCCCAGAAGTGTTCCTTACCATCATAATTCTAGCCGACAAACGACGCAAGGCGCTTCAGGAACGACGTACGGCACGCGAGCGCCAAATTGAGGCGTCTTTACAACTTTGGGAAAAAGAAATTGTACCAGATTGGCGCATCGTGCACAAGAACCCCCAGCTGCGCAAAATTTGGTGGAAAGGAATACCAATTAAACTTCGCGGGCCAATGTGGGAGAAGGCTGTAGGAAACTCACTTGCCTTGAGTAAAGGTGAGTCGTTAAACAGAACGTGATGAGACTATCAGCCTAAGCTATATTTATTTCCTAAAGAACACTATCGCTCGTGTCTATCTCGCGCAAAGCGTGCCCTCGCAGCTAACGTCTTCCCCAAAGAAACACTGGACCTCATAGAGCAAGATATTCGTTCCACCATTCCCTCACTACACCTCTTCCACCCCGAAATAGGTCCAATGTATACCGACTTGAAGGACATGCTCTACGCATGGGTCGTCGCTCGTAGCGACGAGGGGCTGGGATATACGCACGGCGCCGCTAAGATTGCGGGTATGATGTTGATAACTATGCCTGCACAACAGGCGTTCAACGTAATGCGAAACTTGTTGGAACGCCATTGCATGCACAGTTTTTATGGAGGAGAACGGTCGAAAGATGACGTAGGTACCCTACCCTTTCCATATCCTCCACAGGAACCTCTTGCTTATCTGGACCCAGGTAGAGGCGTATTATAGGTTTGGCTGCATCATGTTCAAGGTAAAAGCGTACTAACCCTGATCCATACAGGATATTTGACACATTGTTGGCCGACGGCATGCCCAAAAGTAAGCCCCGTTTCTGGGCTTTCCGTCCCTCGCTGATCAAACCCAATGTACCAGTCTATTTTAACTTTAAGCAGCATCAGATATCACCGGCTGCCTATCTCTCAGACTGGCTTGTCACCCTCTTCCTGGATCACCTTCCATTCGAAGCATGTGCACGCATATGGGACGTAATCATGTTGGAGGGCGATGCGTTTCTCTACCGAGCGGCACTGGGCATCTTGGCTGTTCTCGAACCAAGGTTATTTTTCCCTGAAAGAAAAGAACTGCTCGAGTTACTCCAGTACGTGGATTTCGTATTCCTTGTCTCTCCGTGGCTAACGAGCGCCTCAATTCTAGGGGAGAAAACAAAGCAGCACTCGAAGTAGCGAAAAGGGAGGGTCAGACTTTGGACGGTGGAAAGTACGAGATTTATGGCGTTGATGAGGAAACGTTGTGGGAGAGGATCGATGCTATGGATGACTGGTGGAAAGAGAGTACGTGGATACGACTTATTCAGCGTGAATTGCCGGACTTGTAGCTCTCTAGTTGTTTATATATTGTATTATAGCCACGGCTACTACTGAGGAATACCACGAGAGCTGTAGCTTTATTTTGTGTGCGTCCTTTGGCTCAGTATTTGGTTGCATCAAGTGTATGTCATTGTCAGTGATAATGTACACCGGGAGAGCCAAAAGGCCAGGTTCGAATTGAGAACAAGCGCGGAATTTAACACCTGTCTCGCCGTTCTCTCTATACAATATGGGAATACGACAGAATACTTGGACGCTAACTACCTTGAAGATATTCCAGCCGTGTATGAAACATCACGTGTCGGCTTGATCGAGTGTATATTTACTAGGTTTAAGAACCTATTTTTTTGTCATATGTATATGAGACTCGATAAGAGAAAGCCAGACTCGCGATTGGCAGGTGTCCTGCCCCGAGCCCGATATTCTGATCTCTAATATAATCTGAACAGGGAGCAAATCTGTCAACGGGCTACAACGGTTCTCGAGAAAGTCACAATTATCATGCATTAATGCAGCAGAAGTAAATCAGCGGTGCACTGGCAGCTCCGTTGCCCAGTATGCGTCTGTGATCTCCACATCCTGATCACCCCCGTTTTCTTACCTGTCTCACGTCAATATTTCAATCTTCATATAACTGAGAGCGTTAGTCTCATGAAGCTGACCTCCCACATCCGTTTCAGCCTGCTTCAACCCCCCCTCAGGTTTTACGGTGAACCTCGTAAACCCAAGGGTAACAGATAATGGTGTATCCAACCCCCGCCAAACGCCTGTTCTTGGCGCTCGGTCTCGAGCGCCCAGGTCCCATCAGGGAATATCCATTCAATTGGATAAGAACCAGGAATGGGAAGGTCTACAATTTCTACGATTACTACCTTGATCATAGAGTAAATTCCCCCACCAATTACAATGAAGCCATCGTCAGCCGTATTGACTGCATGAAATTCACGTATCCCAACAGCGTCGTACCGCACGAGTTCCTGCTTGTCACCGCTTACCCAACCCTTGACCATTGGTACCGTGGAGAACCAGTCAAGCTTGTAGTGGGGAGGTGTTCCGTCTGGCCGGTCTTGCAGGGTGCGTTCGTCCCCCAATTGACTCAGCTGTTGACCCGTTCATATATACATCGGTTTTGGTATCCCAGACACCCAGGAACATACATTTTCTTCCATTACGGTGATCGGTCGGGGCCATGCACGGGACTTAATTTCCCCATGGGACCCAGCCTTGTCCCAACATGTCAAGCGTACCGCCCATGTCACCTTCGATGTTATACCCAACAAAACACCCTATGAGAGCCAGGATGTAGTACCACCAGGAGCGTTACCCTTGTTCGTCTTGGTGTTAATCACCAAACGGGCCTACGATTCCTCGGCGGGTATGAACTCACCTGGCATAATTGCTTCTCGTGGACTCGTACTGTCGTTGAGGTAGCGGCAACGTTTGCCGAATGCCCATTCTTGATTTGGCGACAAGACAAACCATTGCAATCCCGTACCAATCTACTGACCACCGACCCGCTCATCCACTTTAGTAATGTATGGAGGGAGTGCCATGGTATCGCTGCCGGCACCATCCTCACTAAGGACATAATTCGGCGGGAATTTATTGCACCTCTCCGCGAAGATATTAAAAGGCTGAGAAGGGAGGTCAGCAGGACTCTTTTGTTTGACTGTTCGAGGTGCCCTCCGGCGGGTACTGATTCGGATACATTTATCAGAAAGACGAAATGTATCGGAATTGGTACGCGTTCAAGAAATATGCCGTAGCGTCACTAGGTACGCAGGATAGCAGCCATAGAGCGGCCAATGGGAGCGCTAGACTTGACCCTGTTGGAGGGGTAGCTCAGATCAATATTAACGCACCTGATGGAGGGGTGGGGAGTAGTGGGCTTGAGGGATCTGTTAACTCGAGTGCACCTATTGGAGCGGCGGGGAGCGGAATGCCTGAGGCGCCTGTTGGAAGGACCTGGCTCGGGGTGGATGGCACGATTCAGAAGGCAAAGAGGAGTGTGAAGAAAGTGATACAAAAATTCAGGAGTAGGGTCCGGAAAGGGTTAATTCGGGGGTCAGACAAGTAACAAGACATAGCCCTATGTTGAGAATCTAACAAAAAGTTGCAAGTAGATTAGGCACTGAGATTCACAAGCATCATACATAAGACCTCAACTAAGGTCTCGGGACGGTGCGAATAATATGTCCGACCGATATTCTGATATCTAATACAACTTGGACAGAGAGCGAATCTGCCGGCGGGTTGCGGCTCGAGGTTCTGTAGAAAGTCACAATCATCATGCATCAATGCAGCAGAGGAGAATCAACAGCGTACTGGCAGCTCCGTTGCCCAGTATGTGTCTGTGATCTCCACATCATAATCGCCCCCCCTCTACCCGCCTCACGTCAATATCTTAATCTTCATTTAACTGAGAACGTGAATCTCGTGAAGCTGACCTCCCACATCCGTTTCAGCCCGTTCAATCCCCCTGTAAGTCGTCAATCGGACGACTTCACTAAAGTCACGCGCGAGGCAGTGGTAGCGGGGCGTGCATTTAGAATACCTGTTCTCTCGCCGCTTCATTCACTATATACCTGTCTAGCTCTTTGATACGTGTACTCTCGCTTCCGATACGTCTACCTGTCGCCTCTGTCCTCCTTCCTGTCCGTCCCTTCTCTCTCAATTCCTTTTCTGTCCTTGATGACCCTTCGCTGTCTGTTCTCGTGTTAAGCCCGCGGCTTATACCCCCCTCAGGTTCTACGGTGAACCTCATAAACCCAAGGGTAACAGATAATAGTGCATTCAACCCCCGCCAAATGCCTGTTCGTGGTGCTTCCGTCAATTACAATGAACCCATCATCAGCTTGCATGAAATGCACATATCCAGGGAGCGTCGTACAGTACGAGTTGTCACCGCCCACCCAACCCTCGCCCACTGGGACCGACAGGAATCGATCAAGGTCGTTCTAGAGAGGTGTTCTGTCCTGCCGACCCTGCAAGGTGTGTTCGTCTCCCAATTGA
The DNA here is from genome assembly GCA_015584085.1 of Macrolepiota fuliginosa MF-IS2. NCBI lineage: Eukaryota > Fungi > Basidiomycota > Agaricomycetes > Agaricales > Agaricaceae > Macrolepiota > Macrolepiota fuliginosa. Next base: position 207,320 of record MU151056.1, on the reverse strand, counting down.
CTCGGCGGCTGGTCTGTTGATATGTACATCAATTCTGGTGTCCCAGACACACTGAACTGTACGAAAACAGTTTCGTCCGTTGCGGTGGGCGAGGGTATTGGTGCACGAGATTCGATATCCTTGTGGAATCCGAATATACCCCACTTCGCTGAAAGTGCTGCCCACATCACCTTCAGGGTTATTCCCAACGAAACGCCCTTTGGGGTCCAGGAGGAAATACCACCAGGAACGTTACCCTTCTTTGTTTTGATGTTAGCCGCCAAACGGGCCCACGACGTCCTCGGCAAGTATGAGCTCACTGGGCATAACTGCTTTTCGTGGTGTCGTGGTGTCATCGAGGCAGCAGCAACGTTTACCGGACGCCCGTACTTGACTCGGAAAGAAAGCGAAGAACCGCCAGCCAATATCAGCCCACTGGACACTGGCCTGCTCACCCACCCCGGGGGTACACTGGGGAAGTGTTACGGTGTCGCCGCCGCCACCATCGTCACTGGGGACACAATTCAGCGGGACATTATCACACCTCTTCGCGAAGATATTAAAAGGGTGGGAAGGGAAGTCAGTAGGACCATTTTGTTTGATTGTTCGAGTTGCCCTCCAGTGCGTGCTGATTCGGATACATTTATCAGAAGGAAGAATTTTGTGATAAGTTGTACGTGCACAAGAAACGCGCCATAGCCCGGGGCAAGCAGGTTAGCAGGCTTGAAGCAGTGGATGGAGGGGAGGAGAGGGGAGGGTTTGACGTACCCGTCGGAGGGGCGGGGAGTAGTGTGCTCGAGGCACCCCCTGGGGGGACCCAGTCCGGGGCGGACGGCACAACCCAGAAGACGACGAAGGATCAGGAGCAGGGTCTGGAAGGGGTCAATTCGGGGGGCAGACAAGTAGCAAAGCGCGGCCCTATGTCGAGTTGAGGCTCGAGAGAATTGTTTAGATAATAGTTGCAAGTTTTCAAGTGTTGCTTGGCTGCGCTGTCGGCCGTGTTGGCAGTCCGGTCAAATATTCATATTTTGTGTAATACTCCACTAAATCTTCCAAAAAAAAATAGAGAAATGTGTACCAATTATAAATGACATTGTGCCCGCACTATTTGAGTTAAAAATCAGACTCTGTCGCCACGCAGACAAGCCACGGTTTGATATTCCAGCACCGACACCCTTCAAATATCAAGAATGACCACACAGCGAGGCCGAAAGCTGGGCGTACGTGGGAGAACTCGCCGCGTTCACCTTTCAGCCCCACAAACCCTAACGGCCGCCAATTTCCTAGCCCGACCCTTTGTGTAGTCATTTTCGATTCTAAGCCTACCTCAAGGAACAAGACATATGTTCCCACGAACATCATTGCCTCTCATGTGCGATTATCACGTCACGGTGGCAATAACACCTAAACAGACCAGGTTCGAGCCCAGTCTGGAACGGTTATTTATGAACTACTTACCTTGCAGTTCTCATCGTTTCATGCGTCATATGGCATGGGAATGCGAGGTTTCCGAGCAGCCCCCGGCAGAATACCTAGGCATTGGTCACCAAAAATTCTAGTCTTTGGACATCACTGTGTGCCGGCTTGAACGTCTGGACTCGTTGATCACTAGACTGGGCCCACGGCTGGAGTTGCCTCTTGCTCTCACTGTGCTCTACTCACCTAGAGTCCACTCGGTTCTGTTCCCCCGAGCGGTAATATCTTGTTCCTGCTGACCACCATCCCGTTATCATTGGTTGATAGATGGTCGAGTTGAGTCTGGAGCTGGCACTACGTCGTGCCTACCCTTTTCTCGTTCCTTTCCACTCCTGGTACCCTCTTTGGAATGTCCGTTTTTGTCCGAGAGGCCCTTACACCACTTGATCTTTTCTTCAATTCCGAGGCGGTATAAAATGCAGAGGGAGCCGTGTTCTTATCTGTTCTTCAGTGCCGAGAGGCCCTTACACCACTTGATCTTTTCTTCAATTCCGAGGCGGTATAAAATGCAGAGGGAGCCGTGTTCTTATCTGTTCTTCAGTGCATCCCCACGTTCAATTGTTAACCGTCTCTCCTCTGCTATATTCTATCGCCTGTTCTATCCTCAACGCCCTATAAAACTCTAAGAATGTATTATACCTGGCTGGCTCGCCGTAAGGTTTGTTCTACTCTTCGCCCAACTATGTGGATTGTGGATAATTGACCTCCGTGCATTAGACCCTTGCCCTCTGGGGCACCATCCAAGCCGGCCTCTTTGGGTTCGCATATACGCAATACCAAGGCGCAAAGTAGGCTTCCGGATTCCCCTCCGGGTGCAACCCACCCTATTAACCCCTCTTTCTTTTGAATGACAGGGCAGCAACAGCCGCCACTCGTTCGCCGCTCGTTACTCGCAGATGACTAGCAAATACCGGTCCTGTCGCTACATCGCCAACCCCGAAGTCAAGTTCGAGGTCGGACACCGTTGAACGTCACTTCGACGGAGGGGGCGAGCCCAAACATCCGGAGGCAGATGATTCGGAAACGCTTGTTTTCTTGCTTCATAACACTAATTTACTATACTTCTAATCAAATTCTATATTTCTGTTAGGTAGAGCAATCCGAAGTACGGTGGTATATGGTCGATTCAAATACGTATAAAATGTCCCCGATATTAGGTATATCACAATAATTCATCAACCGCCGTAAGCATATTGCTCCAAAATTTGTCCACAACCTCCTTTTCAAACCCATTCTCATCGTACCCAAGACTAATCCACAGCTTCCTGACGAACGTATACCCAAACATCAACATCCCGCCCGAGCGCTGGCGAGAGCCTGTCGTCAGAGTGTGCAACTTGATTCTTGGGAAGTCCGCGTGTTTATACATCCCGTCCAGGTTACCCAATAACGATAACCCAAGCAACGCAGTCGAAGGCGCCTTACTTGCCGGAACAAGGCATTCTGGCACAGGCGTGTTCCCAATCGATGCGGGGGGTGTGGTAGGAGTGGGAGAAACGACACCAGCGGCCTCGTCGTCTTGCCTCGCCCAAACTCGCGCCCTAGATGCTCTCTCCTGAGCCATTTCAATCGACCGTGATACAATCAACGGATGTTTCGCAGCATCCATACTCTGCTTCTTCGCTGATCGGGCTCTATACCAGAAGGTGGACTTGATGTCAGAGGATTGGGGTGTAAATGCCGGAAGAACAACGTTGAAGTAGCCAATTGCGATGAACCAGTACGAATCGATGAGCGCCTTTTCAGCCTTGAGGAATGGACGGAGATTAAGGGCAGAGTACATCATTCTTGGTGTGGTTTTAGAACGTTGGAGAATTATGCACGAGGTGATGTATATCCTTACATTGGTTGCTCCCAGTTTTGATTGTGTGTTCGTGCCCAAGCCACGTTGCAAAGAGCGAAGAGGGCACTTGAGATTGAGACACCATTGACTTTGCAGTTCTGAAGGATAGCTTTCGTACGCGAAGGATCGAATGAAAAGGTTGGGACTATGGTGTGACGGAACTGGTTGTGTCTTCTTGGAAAGCCATGGCCACCCTTCATCCACTTCAACATGCATATCACTGGAATAATCTTCATAGAAACCCACCAGAAGTTTGCGTTGGTTCAACTTGAAATCAACTTTGGACACCGCTTTGAAGAATTTACTCTCTGGAAGGGGGGGAAGTCGGTCTTCTACGTGTCTCGGAAGCGTATGATCCTAGAAAGTTACGACAGCATGATTAATGAACAAAACATTGGAATTAATCAGGGATGCCATATTACCAAATTATCGTTCCCCACATAAAGACGGTTAAACTCATGCTCCAACAACTCTCCTAATTCATTTTCGCTCAGGGAGCCGCCAAGAAGACCGAAGAAGTGATTTGCGAAGGTATGGAGCGCCATTCCGTCACCGAGATAATGTGTCGCGCAAATGAGGAGATCAAAAGTTTGTTCGGCATTTTCATCTACTGTTCCATCCTGAGGGGCTGAGCCCGAAGAAAGGATCAGATAGGAGAGTCGGTCGTTCGAGAGCGTTCGGTCGCCGTTCAGGTAACTGTCAATCAGCTCTATTTTCCGTCACTATTAGCTGGCACTTGGGCAGAGGGCGTAATCTACGTACCATTCTTGGTCTGTGAACGAAATTCTAGGCCCCCCAAAGCCGATTGCAGGATATCCTCGGCGCGCTTGGGACAGTCGTACCTGAAATCAAGCAGAGAACCTGTCGGCCGACTCGAGAATGAGTGGATTTTGGTAACTCACACAAATCGAATATCATCATAGCCGTGCATCTCGATTCGTGCACCCAGTAAAGGGTGTCGAGCGCGAAGAATAGCCCAAACGAGATGTACTCGATCACGACACAACTGCCTTGGCAACGCATTGAAACCAAGGTGAAGATACCTATGTATTCATGCGTGAGCATCTCCCTTACCAATATCCTAAACAACATACATATCATTCACTCCACTCTCGCGTGAAGGCAGGTAATACGATGCTTCGGTGTCTCCTAGCCTCCGCTCACATCGAGTCGGATTGCCAGCAGGGTGCTCTTTGACCTGAACTTGGGCTTTGACAACCGGCTCTGTCTCCACGACAGCGTCTTGGGCAACCATTTGGATAGTCATGACAGTATAATACGACCAAGGACAGCGGAGAACGGTGAAGAGAGGTAGAAGAGGGGAAAGACTTCCAGTCTCAAATACGATGCTACATTAGCCCGAGTCTGTTGCGGACATGATAATTTCGAGCTGTTAGAATCGGCATGAGAGGGGTTCTCAACTTCGGATCTCATGAAGTGTCGCGCCGTTAACGTGATGAGTTAAGAAACCAAAGTGGTTCGTTTGAGTTCGCCTTCTACTTTTGGATTGACCATCTTCCCAGCCACCCTGCCTGCGCCCTTATCTCGTGCACGAAGACATTTCGTGTCACTCAACTATCGAAAGAAGACTTACATTTCAAGATTCTAGCCATTCTCAACGCTCTGCACCCGAACCTCTGGTGCCCAGGGGGACATTGTCCTCCTACTCTAACTCGTTCCCCCTGCCGAGCTTGTTCGTCGGTGGCGTTCATCGATCATCATGCATCATGGAAGCAATGATGCACTGATGTGTCAGTCCCAGGAATTGAAGCCCGTCCCGAAGCCGCATCCACGAATAGGTACTCGACGACAAACACGGAATCGACGGAGCCTGGATGCGTCGATTCGCTATTTTGCACTTCGCGACGGACATATTTGCCGAGGCTTGTCTTCGCGCATTTTGGGCCTCCCCGGCGCGTTTTCTCCGTGCACGGACAAAGACGCCCACCCACAAAGCCGTAAGTATTGGTGTGATTTGTTTCGTCGTCATTGAATATGCATGCATCCCCTTGTCCCTGAAAAGGAGCGCTTGTAACTGTTTGCAAACCACTCGAGGCGGCCTGATATCACCGATCATCCTGTCTGTTTGGGGGGATCATTCCTGGATTCTCCTTCACATAACCGGGTGTTCGCGGCATGCAGTCGTACGATTATTCGAATAGATAAGTGTGCTTTCCCTACGCCTTCTACCAGCCACATTTGTATCTATTCAGATCCAGGGTCCCTCTGGGTCTTGTGACTTATGTTTCGTAGAACAGATAAGCACTCCAGTGATGTCCCCGGACGATAAAATCACGCGTTCTCAACTACTTTTGAAGACCTCATAATCGGGAGTCACGGCAGCCGCTCGGTTTCGCGAGGCCGATCCACTGAATGCTAGGCGTAGTTCCATACTCCAGGGTGAGGCTAGCAGCGAACGATCCAAGCTACGTAGCATCACACTACACATGTACTTTCACACCAGTCATTGAGGGTGTCAACTATTCACGTCAAACTTCTCCATCGTGCTTGGTACTACAAAAATCTAGCTCAGTTCCAACTTTCGAGATTGGTGTCCAGGTAGGTTATTCCCGCCTTCTGTGTATGACAGGGGCATGCATCTCTTCCTGACACGGGATGTTTTATATGAAGTTGTCAGTCAAAAGCACCACCACGTCCGGCTGACAACTTCATGTGAGAAGAGACCCAAGGTGGGAGTGTTATCCTCGTACACCTGCCCTGGATTTCCCAATGCAGGTGAATCAACAAATCCACCCGAAAAGTCAGCGACCTGGTTTACGGCATTCGAAGTCGATCGTTCAAATTCCAAACCCATGGTTCTTGCCTTCCTCTTAGTTGGCTCCGCTCTGTTATCGCTATCTTCCCGAGAATGTCAAAAGACCACGAGAGGAACAATAATAGATTGCCACGTATTCCCATAGGATTGACATCTGTCACAGTTGCTCCAGGAAAGTTTTACAGGTCCGTAAATATTTCCAAAATTCTACAATATAAACAACAGATATACGTCCATGGATAATTTCATACACTAGTCCGAACAGGTCCAAAGCAATGCGAGAAAAAGATGTGCACCACATATACAACTCCTAGACGAAACGACCCACGTGAGAGTTGAACCCACCATCCGATGTCAAAATCTATACACATATGCAGTGACAAAGAGTCCATCTAGACAGGGTGTCTAAGTTGAAGGTTTTCGTTCCTCGGAATCCTCGTCAGCACTGAATACAAGTAGCTTGTTGCTCTCAGCCGACTCAATATCAACTGCCTTTGGCTGGGGTTTAGGTGGGGTCTCGGTTGACTTTATCCATGTATAGAACCTGTCGAGGGGGTGTCAGAGCTCAGACCTTGTGATTGTTGCCATCGATAAAACCTACACCGTCCCAATCAAAATGACCAGAATAGAAGTGGCCCGCGCACTGTAATAATGGTCCAATAATGGTCCATGAGAACAAAAAACGTCTATCATTTCTGATTGACATGCTTACACATTGAGCACATCCTTGAAAATCCAGACCCCAAGGAGTGTCTGCAGGACTGTTCGCGCAGCCTGCCAGATACCATGTCAGCCTTCGATTCGGTTTGCTGAAGAAGCATGAGGCAAAAATAGGCAGAGCACGCACGCTTGAGAACATGTGTGTGATGGGGCTGGTGATTTTGATGCTCAACAAGCCCGCAACGCACAGGAGGAACCCAAAGATTCCTGTGACGAGAGTCCCCCAAATGAATACGGTAAAATCCCAAGTGGCGTCATTCGTGAATTTGTCCCAGACTTTGAAAAACTCTCCATCGAAGACGACGAAAGGAAGGAGCATGATTGCAGAGCCGACGTTAGTCCACCACGCAAGCTGTATCGTAGAGTTGTTACAATAAGGCAGAGAGCTCTTGATCAAAACTGCATGGAATGCAATGAAGAGAGAAGATAGAACGCCATAGATCAACGAAACGATGGATGGAATGGACTTGGTTGGAAGATTCTTGGACGGGACGACACCAAGAGCAAAACCGAATGTGACAATGACAGCTGCGGCAATAACCTTAGCTGAGGGACTTTTGCGCGTGTGCAGACAGGAGACCGTGATCGTCAGGGGAAGGACAAGGCCACGAGCAATCTGAGAACACAGGTTGTGTGAGTGGAATGAAATGTCAAATACACTGGACAGGAGTTGGCGTTACCTGGAAGAACGACGCTTCGACACCCCGCAAACATAGAGTATTGAAGACCAGGCCGATGATGTTCACGGATACCACAGGGATCAACTTCTTGGCTACCTCACGGTCGATGGTTGGGATTTCGATGCGAGAGGAGATGGCGGCTGACACATGTAGTAGTAGGACAGCGACAAGAAGCTGGATCAGGAGAAATAGCAGGGGTAGATCTGGAGCATTATTCAAGACAGCTTTGTTCCTGGGGGAAGAGAATTAGTTAACCCAGAGGACTCCGGAGCGCGAACACGAACACGAAGACCATCTATGGTCTATGATGAGTATTTGTCAAGCAAGACCAAAAAGTGCGTACCGTCAGAGCAGCCAGCATATAGAAGGCGACGACGCCAGCGACCCGGAAGGTATTGCGATCCATGGTGAGGAGAGGCATCGCGGGCGGGGGAGAAGGTGGGGAAGGGATAGGAAGGAGGAGGACGGGGCGTGAATAAAGAGGGAGTTGAGCGGGTCGGTTTGGAGATATTTCTGGACCCAGTGCTCATGATTAATTGATTTGAAGGAAGAGCTGGGCAGAGATGAAAGAGATCGAGATTGACCGCTTAGTTCGGATGCCGAATGGGGAAGGAAGAATTGACGTACCCCCGAGCCAGTCCCTTTGTTTCTGGTCAGCCAGGCCCGAGATGTTCCCCTCAGCGCTCCTTTTCCTCCTTCATGCAACAACACCTAGACTCGCCCTCTTCCACTTCCGCCCCTTCCTTTAGCCTCTCTGACGACAACCACGAAGAATATCCTATGCTCACAAGTGATGAAAGTCTCAACAACCTAAAGAGCTACAGGCAACATATCCCTAACCGTCGAAAGCGCCAATATGTCTATCTCGGTTGTATAGGGCTTGTTATTGCTTTCACTCTCGCCTACTTTTCCATACTATCCGTTTCCAAATCATCCAAACTAGTACAAGAGCCCACAGTCAACCGCACACAATTATCATCATCTCCTAAAATCAACTTACTGGATCCCTCATCCTACCTCAACGGCCCTCCAACCCAGGCGTTTCGAGGTATGAACATGGTCTTGATCATTGCTCTTAATTACCATTCTAAACTTGTTTCAGACAACCTACGACCTGACGCTAAATACATTACCTCGTGGATATCAGCAGGGTGGAGTGTGTTTTTGAGTTTTTGACTTCCGATGCCACAGTTGACAGTCCTTTCCGCTACAGCCAACGATGTCATGACCTATGTGAGCTACACGAGCACGAACTGTCTTGTACTTATGCTCACCTCAACTCCTAGATTAATCTCATATACCTCGCATTGATCACCGATCGAATACCCATCATACCCATGTTTACACCGTCACATATTGGCGGGGATAAACCAACGATAGATTTCGGTGAAGTTTTCGACGTGCAGCGGCTCGCAGAAGGTGTTGGCATACCAATTCTGGAGTGGCATCAGGTCAAGAACCGCAGCAGCGATGTGCTAGACGACCTTGGGTGTTGGAATACCTGGGAAGCCGTCCAAGACCACGAAGCATTCCCAAGAAGAAGTGTTGTGCCTAACTACCTCAAACTTGGTACGCTTCTATTCACCTGCCACAAAGGAAATACTCTAATCGACCCTTCAATCCCGCGCATATATAGACATTTCCTACACTAAAACGCCATCATGGATTAAAGTGATACCCCACTACGAGCACGACCGACATGCGTACTTCTGGGCTTTGGCTTCTCTAGCCTTTCCGGAAGGGCGGCAAGAGAATCTCAAGCCACCTCTCGAATCTCCCACTCATCACACGCTCCTCCCACCTGATGAGCAGGTTCTCTGCTATGACTACCTGTATTATGTGTGTGCTCTCCAGGTGTGTTCTTTACCTTGTTCGTTCTTCTAGTGTTCAGACTCACCATGGCTTCTGCACTAGCCGTTCGAATTCGAATTCGATTATAGCCCTGCGTGGCGATATGTCGGGCAGCACTTACGATGGACAGAAAGATTAGAAACCATTGCGGATGAGTATGTTAGAACCGCTGTCGGCGCGCTTGATTCTCCGACGGCACCTCCGGTTAGCACCGTCTTAACTCCTTTACTCCCAAGCTGAATTCTTTTCTAGTACATTGGTATCCATGTTCGGCACGGCGATTTCAAAAATTGGTGTGGAGATGTTCCGGTCCAAGACTGCTTTGCGTCCATTCCCATCATCGCTCGGCGTGTCGAAGACATTAAAACTGAGCTACGCGAATCGAGAGGTATCACCGTAGAACATGTCATTGTGACTAGCGACGAGAGGGACGACTCATGGTGGGAGCAGGTGGCGGATCAGGGATGGTACAAGATAGATCACACTGGCACAGCGGAACGTTATGGCGCGTGGTACGCTCTTGTCCTACATATCATCCTGTGCCTTGAACTCTTTTCTGATGCTTGTGGTTGGTTTCAGGCACCCTGTGCTCATTGACGCTGTAATTCAATCGAATGGCGTCGGATTTGTGGGGACCGATCGGTCGACCATGTCTATTATTGCGAGACGACGTGTACAATCTTGGCGCAATGGTGTTGTACGAACAGTCAAGTGGGGAAGGGTTGGTGCAGACGACCATTGAAAAGTATCTCTATTTCGAGCTTCAGTATTACCCTTTATCGATTCATCCCTAGTCTTGGGACACATGCGATTCTGTCTATTTTTTGGGTCGTATCACTTTTTCAGGGTGATCTATTATTTCTTGAATACTTCAGGACATTCTCGATATATTTTGTGTTGTAATTTACGGTTGGGATGTGAACTAGGAATTATTCACTGAACCATCATACCGACAGTCGTTGGCCTTCGGACATATCGCGGAGGATATCAGAAAAGTACACTCAACGCCACAAATACGCGTGGACAACTGAAGACACACCACCCAAATGTTGGCCTCTTGTGTGTGAAGAGCGGAGGTAAAAGAACTATATAGTTGTGTCGGCTTATCGGGCCCGTCGCTGTACGGAAAAGGTGTGAATAGGCCATCTCTATTTTGGACAATATATGAAACAGGAACTGAAAAGGAAATAGAAAAGATAAAGGGGGAAAGCTTTCATCATATCGTGCCTCTCCCAACAGGCGAGCGGAACACTGATCTGTTGATATTTGTCGGGCGATCTTAAATCAAAATTTCGGTATCAGCTTCGAGCCATGTAGTCGCTCAGATTCGAACTCGCGTGTAACGACCGTTATTGCACCTTTCACCGCCGCATTCGGTATTTTGGCCCTGTAATTACTTGGTAGTTAAGTTGTGGTATATACATGGAGTTATAATTTTAAGAGTTACATGCACAACGTCCGGGGTTCTTTGGCAATATTTCCCATTGTTCGAAACTGTTCGATGATCACACGTCAGAGCAAGTCATTGACACACACCAGAAGATTGTGGAGTAGGGAAGTGGGTCGTGAATGTCTGAGTTTACATTCGTTTCGGTCTTGTTTGTCCTGGCTAGGTCTGACCAGGCGAAGTTGTGTTACATTCACAAAATTAGAAAAGGCGTGGGCTACCTTGGGAATACGAGGTAACAGGCTAATACCTGTGGCTGATTTGGGGAATCTCTGAAAAAAGGTATGATAGGTGGGTAGAGGTGAAGTAATGTGTCGTAGGACTGCAGAAATGACGATGTGGAACTGGTGGAGAAGGGAGACGTCACCGACGCAGTATCCCATTCTGAGACGGGTTTATATGCCACTAATTTGACACTTGACTTCACGGTCCATACTCACTAGTAGCCATGGCACTGCTTCTGGAAAACTTGACATTTCTTCAAGAATATTTCCACTCTACCATTCGCACTCTTCCTTCCAAGACCGAGAACCCACTCAAAGTTGGAGTCCTCTCAACTGCTACAATCAATTCCGCTTCCGGTACGACATTTCTTCCGATCCTAAGATAATACCCAAATACTAATCTCTAACGTCCAGTAATCCGCCCCGTGGAAACACACCCTGATGTCGTTCTCTATGCAATCGGTTCCCGGGATTTGAAGCAAGCCAAAGAATATGCCGCGAAATACGGGTTCAAGGTACCGTACGGCAGCTACGAAGAAGTCATCCGCGACCCAGAAGTTGACTTCGTCTACATCTCGTTGCCCAACCAACTCCATTTCGAATGGTCCTTCAAAGCCCTCCAACACGGCAAACACGTCCTATGCGAGAAACCTATCACGGATACACCATACGAAGCCGAGCGTCTCACTGACACTGCTAAACGCAACAACAAGATTCTCATGGAGGCGTTCCATTGGAAGTTCCACCCCGCTGCACATGTCTTCAGAGAGATCCTGGATAGTCGGGAATACGGCAGGATCCTAAAGACGGATGCTATTATGACGGCCACGCCTGCCATTCCGGCGAAAGATATCAGGTGGCAATATGATTTGGGTGGGGGCAGTCTGATGGATATGACTTATGCCCTATCGTTCACCCGGTATGCGATTCACGCTGGGACGCCTGATACTGTCCTGCACGCCAAAGCCCGACCGGCGTCCGGGGATGAGCGTATCGACGCCGCGATGCAGGCACACTTGCGGTTCACCGACCGGAGTGGCAAGGACGTTTATAGCAGCATATACACTGATATGGCGAGATCGTGGTGGTGCGGTGTCGTCCCAAGGTTCTGGGAGCTCCCCAGTATTCATGTTGAGCTCGAGCATGCCGAGGTGACCTTTTACAATGCAATGATGCCGCATCTCTATCACTATATCGAAATCAAGGACAAGCGTTCGGGCGAGGTTTTGAGAAAGCAGGCGTATAAGGGGGGACCTCTTTGGGGCGAGAGAGGAGAGGCTTGGTGGTCGACGTATAGGTATCAGTTGGAGGCATTCGTTGATAAGTTGAGGGGGAGGGAACCAGTTTGTTGGCAGACAAGCAAGGATAGTATCAACCAGATGAAGACGATTGATGAAGTTTACTGTAAGAGTACGTTGCCCTCTCGTCCTTCTTTTCTTGATAAGTAGATGGCGTGTGGCGTACGTAGAATTGTGTATGAATGCGGGATACACTTGAGGTCTAACCATGGTTGGGCCGGTACCTTTACTAGTATGAGCGAAACATCGGGAGAGGGGCAGACATGATTCCGTCAATTGGTGAACAGATCTTTAAGGGCGGATTGTGCTCTTATATTGACGTAGTTGTAGATAAATAGGGTGTAAGCATGATGTAAGGACCCAGATAGCAAGGAGGACAACACAAAGTATGAATCAGGGGATGAGGGCGCCACTGTGAGCTAGAGAATCTACGGTGTAGGCGAGCTGGTGGGGCGGGCACTTGGGCATAACTGGGTGTGTGCTGGGGACGCTAATGCAAATGACCTGATGTGTCGATCGCGAGGGATTACTCGATTCGAGATCCAAAGTTTGGATGGCAGAGATTGATTGGGGGATCAAAGCTGTTGATCGAGAGGGATGTGACTTCGCAGCTTGACAAGATTCAATAGCGTTGCGTTGGTTGGCATCCTGACTCTGTGTGTTCGCCCGATTTTCAGGAGATACCCATTAATATAGTCGATTTCAGTTGGGTTTCCGTGGCGGATATCCATCAACATGGAAGATATATTCCCTCTGGTGGCAGTCATAACCTTGACGACTTCTTCCGCCAGGGCAGCCTTGGTCAATGCTAGCGGAAGACGCGTGACGTCGATAGTATTGGCGTCCACGCCTTGCTCTGCGAGCCCGTGAACCCACTGGTTCGTCTCCGACTGGAATTCCGCAGCAAAAGCCTGCGAGGCTTCGTAGCAGATAGAATCCATGAGGTACTGGGTGGCAGGTGATGCGGAGAGATCGCCGTTTCTGCAACCCATAATTGCAGTGAGTGGGTTGATGACGGCGTTGACCACGAGTTTTCGGCGAAGGATGACCTGCATTTCGTGCATTGGTCGCCAGGTTACGTGAAGCGGTTGAAGGAGGAGTAGGAGGGCGACTGTATCTCGTAGAGACTTGTATCGCTTGAAGTGGGGATCGTTGGGAGTGGTAATGTCATTTAATTGGAGGTGGCGGTCGAAAGGCGGAATGGATTCATCATCAAGGCTGGTTTCAAAGTTGCGGCCTTGTAAATCTGGCATGATTCCGAAGTCGATCGCCCCGGGGCCAGCGTGGACGACGTGATGGAAGCCTTTGGTGAAGACGCCGTGGGTGTTGGATGCGATGATGAAATGGGGACGTTGCCCTGGGTTGCGGAACACCTTGCTGGAAAGCTCTTCGTAGAGGCCCATACCATTTTGGAGAAGGACAATTGTTGAATCGGCGGAAAGAAGTGGAGCAAGTTTGGAAATAGCAGGGAGTGCTTGGTGAGCTTTTGTGGTCACGAGGAGGGAGCTTATGGGCTGGTTGCTGTTCGCCTCTTCCTCGTGTTCAATGGCCATTTCGCTCTTGGGAAGCCAGGGGCCATGAGATGTGCGCAATGGCTTGTCAAACACGTCGGTTTTAAAGCCGGTGGTTTGTGTGACCACACCATTTCTCTCGACGCGAATGATATTTCCGGAGGCGAGGGTGCGTTCTGCCTGTGAGCGAAGTTTGTGAATGAGGGTTATCGGGATCTCTGGGGGAAGAGCGCGTCTGAGGTGGTGTGCGAGGAAGGTACCTATTGATCCAAGGCCCAGAACATGGAAATGCATTGCAGCCAACTCCAACTCTCGTCCGTTCCAATTTGTCCCTCACAATCACGTGATTGGCGCCGCTGGGCCTACGCCATCATTTCATCCATACCAGGAACGTCCCAGTCACCGCTACACAGCTGTTGCGGTGCGCAGCACCTCCCGCAGTGCGGAGTTCCAATCTCACTTGCTTATATTCAGCTCATATCCACACTCAAGTCTAATATTTCCCCCCATGCCGACCCACTTCAAACTCAAGTTTGACGACCTCACACGCAGAGCATCTTTCGCCCACCAGCCCAACTGGCAAGAGCTTTCCGAGAAGATCGCGTCTCTTTACTCTATCCCACATCACCGGGTCGGAGTGACTTATTTTGATGCTGAGAACGAGGAGATTACGTTGAATACAGAGGATGAGCTCCAGGACTACTACTTCTCATCTTATCGGCCTGGGGAGCTTATTAAATTCACGATCCGAGATCTCAACTCTAGGAACAGACGACCATCGCCTCCTGTCAACCCAGGAACTCGAAACACATTCGGCCAATTTGTCGACATTCCAGGCCTTGACGAATGGCAGACTATCAACCACATCCCTTCTCTCGATGAGATATTTGGGCGCACCTCCCCTGACAGCGAAGTTCGAAGCGCATTTGTAGAGAGTGTGGCAACCGAGAGGGACACAGCTGCTGACGAGACAGAGAACAACCAAGTTCCTGTCGACACAGATATTGGCGAGGCTCGGAGCGAGCCGTCGGAACCTCGTATTTCAGCTGACGAGAAGGGGAAGGAGAGATCTCAGTCTATTCGTTCGATGACATCTACGCAGTCTTTGCTCGCTGCGGATGAAGGCGACAAGCACCCCGTCCATGTCTATGACGTCAGCTCTCACAGCCGAGCCCCTATTGGTCATGGCTTTTCTTTCGACCAAGCCGGGGCCGCTATCGCTGCTGAAAGCACCCCTCGGGTCTCCGCCCAGTCGTTGGAACAGGATGCACCCAGGCTCGACAAGAAACTCGAACCCACTCAGGAGTTCGATGATCCACCCCTTCCGTCATTCGATTCCTCAACGTCACCTCCACAGCCCACTGAATCCGCGCAGTCCACACAGGCTTCGGCTAACCTGTCTCGAGACGTCGCATCTTTCCTGAACACGGTGTCTGGTATTATCTCTTCCCATCCTGAACTTAGTGAATCATTGCGCACCATCGTTCGCAAGACCACCAACGGCACGTATTGGTCTGCCCATCGCGAGGCTTTGTCTCATGCCGCTGCGGAATTCCAGCGAAGCACGGAGAATCTGGCCGGGGAGGGTCGACGAGCGGTCGAGGAAGAGGCTGGAAGAAGGGTCGCCGAAGCACTTGGTGGAGTTCTTCGCATCTTTTCTCAGGCTCAGGCCATGGTCCAGCCTGATGTCCATGCCCAACCGTCCAGCGGCCCAACCGATCCGAATAATCAACAGCCCAATGCTACGAACGTCCCGCCCCCGGGTGACATACACGCTCAGCCAACCGACCCTACACCCCGGCCAGAGACGCCACCAATGCCAGGCGCTTTCGCCTCCGCCAACCTGAGCGCCAGTGTTGGAGGCGAAGCATCTTTCCCATTCAACCGTAGGCGTACGTGGCAAGCTCGTGCGTCAATGCCACCCAATTTAATACCCAATTCGCAAACTGGTGGTATCCCTGGTGGCATCCCTGGTTGGGCTATGCCACATAGGCGTTCACCGTTCGGTCCCGGTATCCTTAATGCCACCGCTCCCACTACGAGAACCCAGGGTGGATTGGCACCCCAGTTTGTAGGTATCCATACGCCAGCCGCAGCCGCAGAGCCTGTCCACAAACCCGACCAAATCAGCCCCGAAACATCAATCAGTACCGAGGGCGATGAACGCCTCTCACCTGAAGAGTCGAAAGCTAAGGTTGAAGAGGCGAGGAAGGCCTACAAGGCGGAGAAGGAACGCTATCGTCGAGAGAGGGAAGAGAGGAGGAAGGACAAGCAAAAGATAAGGATACCGAGGAAAGAGGATACGTCGTGAGTATCTGGAATTCTGGACCATTTCTCGACTCTTCTAACACACCCCTAGTGACGTCTTGCAAAACTTGGACACCATCACTTCCACTCCAGAGGTCACCCAAATCGCTACCAATGCCAGACACGACTTCCCTCAATTCGACATCATCAGCATATCCGGTCCGAGTCCTCAGAGACACAACACCCATCTCGGTCATTTCCCCCGCAGACATGACCGGCATCCCGAAGATCTCTTCACTCGAGCCGTTAATAGGATTAGCAGGAGGTTGGCGGATGTAAGTGTCGTCACGATTGAATCTGGCCAACACTAACCTGCGACACAGATGGGCTTCACCGAGAAAGCATATCCAGATCTGTCACAGAAAATAAAGGAACTCTTGCCCAGCGATGGGGCTATTGCAAAAGACCGTGAAGACGATATCGTCACAACTTTGTTGGAAGCTATGCTTGCCGCTCCAAAGAGTCCTGTTGCATCCGGTTCCGGCGCGAGGGATATACCTGGAGGCTGGCACTGAACGGGATGGAGTTTGATATGTTCTTGGGTTCATGTTTCACACTGCTGTTTTATCTATCACTGTGCTTTTATTGACGTGTAATGTATGTGTATTTTGTATGCCGATCTTGCGATCAAAGGATAATATCGACTTATTTCACACACGAACATCAAAAGTGAGAGTAGTTGGAGCACATTGGACGGGTGATATCAACGAGAGAGGGCTAAGGGTCGCCACGTGAAAAGCATTGAGTAGCCGAGCCCAAATAGGCAAGTGTGATTGTTTCGAGGGAATGATTTGACGGGTTGCCATAAGCAGCGATGATTCCTTCACTCTGCGCAAAATTCTCTGCAGCCCTTCACATCGTACCCCTCCCCCGCGAATTCCAGTGTTTGGGCCCATGCATGCCATCGCAGGTCAGTCATCAGTGCTTCTCACCGTGCGCGGAGTGTGTCAGGCGGGCAATGTGAAATGTTTCCTACTCCGACAGGCAGGAGCAGCTTGCTGCAATCTGCTGTAACTCAACAATCTGACCCTTTCCATCACATCTTTACATTCGGGGATCTCCATTTGTATGGCTGCGATGTCAATCCACTCGCTTTGCTGGAAATCACAATTTCCTTCACTCTGTGACTAACACGCACTCTAGATGCCTAGCCAATCAACTCTTCCTATAAAAGATATCCGTCCTTACGACCTCGATACCAACTTCCACTGACCGCCACACACATATACTCTCGCTCATACGAACCCGCCAGCACGCTCCTCGCGTCCCCATCAATAGGTACGTGTTTGTCTTTGTGGGTCCACCAATTCTTTCCCCGCACAACCAGTTGTCCAGGCGTTTATCGTATCATCAGGTACATTTGCAGCACAACGAAAAATCTTGCCTTTCTTCCGGCAATTCTCGTCGTTGGAGACGCTAGGAGACGTGTAGGCGCAATTTGGCTTTAAGCAAGTCCTTGTATTGTTGTGCGTATCTTGTCCCTTGACACGTCAAACCCTAGCCAATTGATGCCCCATTCTTATCCATCAATTATAGTGGTTCCCCATGCTCTTTTCGTATACCCCATTCGTGTCTGGGCCCAAATCTTTCAGCGCGGTGTATCCAATGCATCATAAACCACAACCTCCATCACCTGCCCCCGGAATCCTCCCTTCTCTCAACGGCCCCGTCGACCAGCTAGTGCAACGATTTCCTGAGCCCTCAGCCATCCGCGCCTACCTCCGTACATTCCCTGGTTCGAGAATAGTCGACGACCTCGAAGAAGTTCTTAGGGGCTTCCCCATCAAACAAATACACGGCAAGTTGCGTACGACAGAGGAGTGGTTGAGCGTCAGCAAGCGAATCTACGCGGAGATTGTTCACTCATGGACGCCTCGCATGCTCTCACTCCAGGAGTTGCATCGGTATCGTTGGGACTCGAAGCGCAGATTGGCGGTCATATATTTATTGGAGGAAGTGGTGAAGAGGCTGCAACCGCTCTTGCATGTGCCTCTGACCGAGATGATTATGATCGCCCGACTGGACTATTCCGCCCGTTTTGGACGGTTGTTCCGCATCAATGAGCTCCCCGTCGAAATCCTGAGCAGCATCTTCCACTATGTCGTTTGGTCTGCGAACGACCCCGACGAGTGCAACCGGAGTCGATTGGCCTTGAGCGGAACATGTAGACATTGGAGGAGGTTGGTGGTTGGGGACCCGACGCTCTGGAATACGTTTTGTTACCGGGTGGATACTCCTGGACAACTCGCATTCTCGAAGCTTACGGTTGAGAGATGTGGGACGGCGCCTATCGATATCCGACTGAGGGATACACAAGAGTACCCGTTGAGTCAGGAGGACATGGAGGATATCTTGGATCACCTGACTACACGGAGAAGTCAACTGCGTATACTGAGTGTGGCAGTACAGGAATGGGAGGCCGGGCTCACCCTACTGCGCTGGTTACAGGCATTCGGCACTCAAAAACTTCCGTGCATCCTAAAACGCTTAGAAATCCATCGCCTAGGTCCTCCATACGTCCAGCTTGGACCGGACCAACCGCCCAACTCGTCTCCCTTCGGCCCACTCCCACTCCTCGGCGGTGCCTATGCCGCCAGCTTGCGCTACTTTGCCATCTCTGGCCTCCACATTGACTGGACACAAACGACACTCAAACACCTCACGACGCTCGACATCCGTCGTGTTCCCCTCGACTCCGCACCAGACATGGACCGTTTCCGTGACATCCTCATCGAATGTCCCGAGCTCGATCGGTTGGTGTTGCACGGTGCTGGACCAAAATGGCGACCGCCTGCCGAGTGTCACCCCCCAGTCACGCTGCACAAACTCAGAAGCCTGATCTTGGCGGACTTTGCGCTCAATTATGCGCAGTTTGTGCTTTCCATCCTCGTTGCACCTGACGTAAAGGAACTCGCGTTGTACGGGTTTACAGGCGAGGATTATACCATGCTTTTCGAGCAGTTGACCGGTCTGTTCCCTAAAGTCCGGCTGTTGACTATGGTATCCATCGAGCTGGCATCGGAAGAGCATGGTACACAGGCTCTCGTTCGTTTATTCGCATCCATGCCTGAAGTCAAGTTCTTGCAAATATCCAAAATCAGTGAATCATTTTGGGACGTCTTCCATTTCAATCCCAAGACGCTCGTCGAATATCCTAATCTCGTCGATAATATCATCACCGACCCCACGCATATCCTCTTCCCGGACCTCAATTGCCTTGACGTCAATTATAGTCCTTGGTCCTCTCTATGCAAGTTCTTGACGCTGAGAAGGCATGTCGGGTATGGCGTTGACAGGGTCTATGTTGCTCAACCATACTGGATGGAGCTGAACGTTGGGGAAAGGAATACCCTTCGACAGCTCACTTCAACCCTCCTGCCTCACAGCCATCCTTCCAAAATTCTCGACGAAGAACAATCGCTAGAATGAACACTTTCAACTTTCTTTCAGCCTGAACTGTCTTGCTTTAACTTCATCAAACTCCACTCTTCTCCCACACTTAGTTAATCTATGCAGTCGTTCGCTTTCCTTGCTTTCTTGCTCTCGTCGCAATTTGTTTTGTTTTTCGCACTGTGCAATGGAGACTTACTGTGCGTCATGAATAGATATGTACCATATAGCAATACGCCGCAGCTGTTATATAACGACACATATGCATATACCTGCTGTTAAGATGCTCTGCTATGTTACCCGACTTAGGGTTTTTTACGCTTTCGTCCATTCACCAATTGTGGCGAACTACTTGGGTCCGGGGTTTCCGGTGTGTCGTCGGAAGCGGCCGCAACGGGCGTTTTTGTCTTGGATGAAATACCGTTGAACTTGGATTTGGGTGGAGGGCAGCGGTTGGGTGTGGAAGAGTCTCGTCCGTTAACAGTTTTGCCACTGTTTTTGGCCGCGTGCGAGGGTGCTGGATCTGGGAATTGGCTCGTAAGCAAAAGCAGGAATTTTGAAACTGCTCGATTCTTACCTTGTATCGCTTGCTTCCTGAATAGTCCAATAAGATCATTTATCTCCGACGACGTGACCGTCCGGGAGACTGCTATCGTCACCACCTGTGCCACATCCTCTTCTACTTCCTCTTCATCGACGTCCATCTTCGATGCATCAGATAGTAAGGGCTCGTCTTCTGTCACCCTTTTCTTCAAGAACGTATGAATCAAGGGATCAAAGAATGTGTTAATAGCTGGCATGAGGTATGCCGAGGTATCGAAGATATCCTCGGCTGATTTTGATGACGACGGAACTTGATATTGAGCTGGTCCGGATGAAGGCAAATTCGTGAGATCGACGAACGCAGAGGAACCAAAAATATCCTGGAGTAATGTTGGTTTCCGAACGGCTGTGTCGGTGCTCAGCTCCTTTGCAGAGTTATCTTCTGGGGCAAGGTTAACCGAGTCCCCAAACGCAATAAGGCTCCAGCTCCGGCTGATACCCAAGAAAGAGTATTGGGAGGGTTGTGCCGAGCCTGTATACCAGGCTTTACTACGTAGGGTGAAGGGCAAGGTGCAAATTTTGGTAGGTTTAGGGGATTGGAGGGAGAAAGTTGATATCCGTGTCGTTTCAGACCCTTCGGAATCAATTTCTTCAAAGATGGCGAAGGATGAACCTGAAGGATGAGGCATGATTGACTGTATTTTGTTTGCGGCAGAATGGTGCCATGTTACTGAATACCAGTGTCAATACAAAGCAAAACCTATCAGCAAGATAGCACTCACTGGTATGCATTAGGATATCCCAAAGAACTATCTGGGTTCCGCCTCCAACAACGAGATGCCTCCCTCCAATGAAATAGACAGAGTAGGGACTTGTGCATTCGGAAGACGTAAGTGACTGAAGAACCGCATACAGGGTTGTCTCGTAGATAACGACACAAGCCTCATAACACACGGCGAGTAGTGAACCATCCTGAGACCATGCGGCAAACCGAGGCTTCTCGGAGTGGTATTTGAGAGTAGTTCGTGCAGCCCAGAATTCTTGAAGTTTCATGATGAGCGTAATTTACACGCAGATGACCGCAGCGAGCCTCACCTTCTCTCTCCCCACCCTTGAGTTTCCGACTTCTCAAGCGCCATACTTTTACAATGCCATCCTCACCAGCTGAAACCAACTGCAACATGGTATCACGACCCTGCTCAGGACTGAACGCGAGCGACGTGATCTTCTTGTCCGCATGAGGTTTATCGATACGAGTGTTAAGTGCCCATGCTGCGTTCCTCTCGTCCCAAGACCAGAACTTAAGGTAAACTTCCGCTCTGAAATCACAGTCACCCTCTCGCGTGTCCACAGTCACCATCCAATGCCCAGAAGGTGAGATTATACAACGTTCGATGCGAGAATGCTCCACTGCCTTGTCTTCTCGTCTGGATATGCGATTTGAAGGCGATACTTCGAGTTCGGAAACCAAAGTGGACGTCGAGGGAGAGTAGACTTGGAGCGAAGAAGGGTGTGACGAAGGTAGAAGGATAGTAGAGGATAGTGTGTGTACTGCCAATGGTGTGGAAACGCATTTTGAAGGTGAAGGATCGTGGATATATGCCCCAGGGTCTAGTTGAACGTCAGAAAATTCCCAATTTAGTGTACGAAGTCTAATCGCACCGATTTTAACTCGCGAGTAACTTCTCAATATTTTCAAGCTACCAGCATTCACGAATACATACGTCGCATCCGCGAGCCCGAGCAGATACTCCTCCTCTCCAGCTTTTGACCTTGTGACTGATACCGTGTTGACCGCAGACCCAACGCGAGGTACATATTCCTTCCTCCCAGTTTGCAACTGCCAGATAACCAAAACGGCCTCTTCACCTCCACTTAACAAATAAGCTCCGTTGGAAGTGAACGCCAACGCAGAGACAGCGTGTGCATGCCAATGCATTGACGACGTTTGGGTCTTTTTCTCCACACCCTTCGCATTCCTCACAGCCAACTCGTCGTTCAGGCAATACCATAATCGAATGACG
This sequence comes from Macrolepiota fuliginosa MF-IS2, assembly GCA_015584085.1. Lineage (NCBI taxonomy): Eukaryota > Fungi > Basidiomycota > Agaricomycetes > Agaricales > Agaricaceae > Macrolepiota > Macrolepiota fuliginosa. The sequence continues at coordinate 185,251 of MU151056.1, read as the reverse complement.
CCCTTGTCGTCTCCAGTGGCGAAGTACTCTTCTGAGGGATGGAAAGCCAAGCATGTGAGTCGTTCGGGAGATACATACTTCGTGAAACCCGCCGCTAAAGCCGAAGTTTTGGCAACGTAGACCTTATGTCCCGCAGTGGCTACCAGCCAGGTACCGTTAGGCGAGATTGCTAGTCCGGTTGGGAACCTGGTCTTTCCCACAGCCGATACTTCCGCAGACCGGAGAGAGGTAGAATTCGTGGATGCATCGATTAGTTGTAATGAAACGCGCATCACGACGGCATTATTATCTGCCAGAGAAAAGATTGATTAATTTGGCCTGTAGTGAGAAGAAATTTGCTGACATACCTTGCTTGGCTTTTTTTGACGGACGAGACGCAGCAACAAAGACATAGTCCTTGTATTGCTCATGTGCGCAGATCAAGTGAATAGGTTGTGTTACGTCGATCGTCCTCAGCAATGTACCATCCAAGAAATCCCAAATCATCAAACATCCATCCAAAGAGCCCGTGATCAACTGGAACGGATTATGTGGGTTGATGACGGCACAGGAAAACGAATTTGAGAGACCAGCCGCCGCTGTTTTGTTGTTAGGAGCCGCTAGCGTAGATACGACCTGACCCGTCGCCACCGAATGGATTTGCACAGATGAACCGACAAGGGAGAAGAAATAGCTGGGTAGATCGCGTGAACATTGAAAGACGCGGTTCTAAATGATCAAACTCACCTCCCGTCCTTCGTAAAAATCGGAGACACCTTGCTTGCCCCCGGAGACGTTATGGACGCCCATTCCCAAGGAACTTCCTTCCCATCCCAACTTGTTGACACGCCCTGCACAAGAGTGTGGTCCGACGAGGATTTCGCAGGGTTCTCCTTCGCCTTGCCCTTCTTCGAGCTCATGTATTTTTCTTGTTTTCCGTGGCCTTTTGAATTTGTCTGGAGGGCATGAGAGGAGTCTGTATGAGAAGCTAACGTTGCCATCCAAAGAGCAGCGTTGCTCAATGTGATACCTGATGACCAGAAAAAAAATGTGGCAAACAACGCCCAACAAATGGACTCGTTATCTTTCTATATTTAGACTCAACTCCCCCTAATCGACATATCTGAATAACAGGTGGCTTGGGACCGAGTATGGCTTTTGAGCAGTTCCTAGGCTTCCTACCCCTAGGAGGCATTACAAGCGATGGCCTTGCCCTATAGGGTTACTGCCAGGTCAATTGCCCCCCAAGGAACCTAGACGCCTATCTAGTGCGACTTCGAGCAAAACTCTTACGGATCAGCGGCCGGATGAGAAGGGCACAGGACTCGCCCTATCACAGCCCGCTGCTGACCAGGTTCTGCTATCCTAATCCGTACGAAGCGACAGCAGAAAAGAAACTAGCCATGTGCTCGACCGGCTGACGCATGACCTGCATAACACTGTATAATTAAACAACTGTTCAACATAATCAAAAACTATATGTATATATCTATATTTTAGTTCCAACAAGCACCCGAACAGAACGAGACGGAATATCAAAATCCTCCGGTCTGGCCTGCTTCCGTGCCTCGAGCATATTCGCTCGAATCCTCTGTTCTTCCACGAGCTCAGCCTTCGTTAGAGGTTCGCGCTCGGGAAACGGCCAACCGATGTCGGTTAGCGAATACCAGAGAGAAATCCGGAGGTGCATATCGCTAGACGCAGAAGATGAGTTCCTTGCAACTAGCTGGGGCGAAAGCACCTACGTCTTGAACCTTTCAATGAGCTTCTCGAATTTATTCCTGCTCTGGAGTTCTTCAAGTTCATCATCATCGTCCCATCCATATGGGGACAATTCTTCTCTCCGGTTCCGAATCCTATCCTTCAGCTCCTCCCACATGGCTTCCTGGCATCCTAGAACATATTGGCAAGAACGATACAGTTGCATCGCGAGGTATCGATTACTCAGTTTATGCAACTGTTCCGAAGGGAACAATTGTTGGGGGGCGGATGCCACTTCCTCGCTCAGAGAGTTATCCAGCATAAATTGCTTCTTTGGCATTTCAGGGGGCGATGAGGGCGGGTGTGCTGGTGACGGGGGAGAAGTGGGTTCCTTTTCCCCTAGTTGCGCTTTCAGGAAGCCGTTGGGCGCGACTAATGTTGTAGGGGAATCTGGCATTGTGGTGACTGACGATGCCGTTCTTGGTCGTCTGCTGACTGTTGAATCAACGCTAGTCTTGTGGGTATAGCTGGATGTCGAGGAGAAGGATCGAGATACTGGACGAGCCATGGGCACAGGTGTTGGATAATAGGTAGACTGCCGAGCGTTTATGGTGTCTGTGTCCGGTTCGAAGACATATGTGGTAACGATCTGGGGAGGTAAAGGTTGCAGCGGTGCGAGAGGTGGCATCGGGAAATGTACGACAGGTCCTGTTTGGACTTGACGGAAATACGTTGAAAAGTAACTGGGTAACAAGGCTGTCAGAGAGTGTCAGTATTAATGATGAGAATCTTGGATATATATGCTCACCGGTTGGCTTGGTATTAATAAACCGATGCTCGAATACAGATTGGAATAGTGATTCTAGGAGTGCATGATCATGAGCGAACACATCCCGGGGGGGTCGATTCGTGGATGAACGATCCCTATGTTGTAAAGTGTTGGGTAAGTGTACAGATGAGGTTCTTGGTTTGGGTCTCAAGGCCTGAGTAAACCATCGGGGGAGGATAGGGAACACCACATCTTGGATAGTTGGTACATATCAGATGGGCATATAGTAAACAACGTTCCAACTGACCGTCTTCGACGACCTCGCATGAGCCGCCTGGAGCAAGGACCCGGCTAATCTCCTGGCATTGACAGCCGATGTCAACCGATGACCCCTGATGGATGTTTCTCTAGACTTACTTCCAAGAGATTTCCCCACTGTAAGCGCTAGTCAGCGCAGAACGTGAACGGATATGCCATTCTGCTCACCTTATTCTCAGGGACTGCTTTGGCGATCATCGACACATGAACATGGTCAAATTCGTCGTCCTCAAATGGTAACTTTGTCGTCAAACTAGTAAGGGTCGTCAACGCAGGGTCAATAAATTCCCCAGAGTCCTGATGCGAACACTCACAAATTGCCATGCTTCCACTCGATCCGCTGCCCTGTCGAATGATCCAGGACCGAACGAGGGATCTGAACGTTCACCAAATCAAAGCCAACCTGCGTCCAATGTCAGTGGACGGTGCAAGCATTCTGTCAATATCTGGCGGTGCCTTACAAATTCGCAATCTGGCCATTCCTTGGCGGCATCGATGACCCACGTTCCAAGCTGCAATTGACATATCAAATGGTGCTTCACATGCTTAGCGTGTCGGCATACGCACCCCACAACCAAGGTCAAGGACACGTTGTGGCGGATGTTGTTTGAAGTTGACGAAGGAGATAGAGCCCTTGAGGTGCTGTACGAACTTGTTTTCTAATGACTCTCTATCGCGGTCCGTTAATAACACATCACCTAAGGGCGGAGATTCCGGGGACAAGACTGACAAGTCGAGGACGGCCCGATCATAAGAAAGCGGATACGGAGCCTTCTCACTATCATAGGAATGGTGTCGCTGGCCATGTTTGTAGATAAATTGACCTTCTCTTCGGGTAGTGGAACGCCTGGTATCGAAGGTGGATGCAGAGGCTGTTGATTGGGTTGAACTGCTGGCTGATTGGGATATCCTGCTGGGTGGGATGAAGGAAGCAAACTGGTGGACGGCAAGAGTCTGGCTCATGACCGTTGTTGGATGATGGTAAAAGGGGATGAGGAATGAGGCAGGGCAATCAGGCAGGTCTGGGAAATACTGGCATTGTGGTAATGAGGTGATCGGAAGACTATTAAGTATGGGCGCTACTCTATCTATACACCAACCATCCCCGGCAATTGGTCAAGGAGCAGCTTCCGCGATTTCACCATCCGTGCAAACCATCCACCCAGCACGATGCCCCATAATATCCCCAGGTAGCCCACTCCGCCGTTCTGGAATCACTTGGTTAATCCATATCACAATCCGCGGTGAGCCAGCAACTTACCCTGCCATTCGTCACCACAATCATTTCGGGCTCACCCTTGTAAGCCCGCAGGGGTGTACCAGCCAGGTAGCCACAGATATTCTTAGCTGCAAGGTCAGCGTGCTTGTTAGCCTTGGCTAACTGCTTTTGCTCATTCCAATCAATTATATCGCCGATTGCAAAAATATCCTTCCGGTTTACGACCTGGAACGTAGGTTGGATCTTCACTAGTCCTTGTTTGCTCACTACATCCTCGCCTAGGGATGCCGCGATGAAATCTGTGTTGAATCGTTGCCCACGGGTAGAGAGCTAATCAATGTTGGGCATTAGCACATGTCGCTGACCGAGATGCCTGAGCACTCACAACAAGATCGCTTTTCAGTGCGCGCCCGCCACGAGTTCGCACCTCGCTGTCTCCTGGGCTTGGCATCTCATCTACATAGTCACCAAGCACAAGCTCAACATCCCGAGCTCTCAAACTTGACTCAGCTGCTCGGCGGAATCGATCCGGATAGGCAGCGGAGAAGGGGAGCGAACCCCCATGCACTATCGTCACTTTCTTTTTCTATCGAGGTATTCAGGTCCCAATGATGAAAACATGGGGACGAGGCGTGCTTACCGGCCAAATGTCCTTGATTTCACCAGCAATTTCTGTGTCGTGTAAAAAGGGCAGAACAGGTTAACACAGGGAGAAAGGATCCATCGGGACGACCAAGACTTACCCACTCCTACTGCACCAGCACCTATCAGCAGAATACTCTTCGCTTTCTCAAATGCCTCCCTCGACTTAGTGAGGTACTCGAGCACATCCTGGGGGGAATTGGGAAACGATAAAGGATGCTCCCACGACGCCCCTGTTGCAAGCACCAGCACACGATATGGCATACGTTCACCATTATCCAAAACCACCTCCCCCCCATCCCTTCCCCTAGCCTCCTCGATCTGTGCGACCTTGGCCTGGATAAACGTCCCCTTTCCCTTCAATATCTTGTCGACGGGAATAAAGACATGTTCCTGCAAGTTGTCAATATCTGACACGACTAGACGTGCGGTTGCAGGGTAGAGGATATAGAAAGGCCTCGGGCTGACGATGACAATGTTGTACTCTGCTTCGTCTAGCTCTGTCAATAGTAGATGGGCGAGCCTAGCCCCAGCGGAGCCTAGCCCTGCAATGACGATATTTTGTCGGTTGTTCTTGTTGTCCATGGTTTTCTGGGTGGTGTCGATGTGCTAGTATCTCTCTATGTAGCTGCTATTTAGGTCCTACGGTTTTCGTCCCTGGCATAGGTACCAGGCTTATAAAGATCATCTGTAATATCGAGAAAAGTTTGTCAAATCGTATGTTGTCAGCGGCCTTCGGAACAGGGTCGGGTCTGCCAAGCAGGTCCCTCCCTACCAAATGCTTGGTGATCGTGAAGATGTACAAACAAGCAACAAGCTTTCTAATCTCGCCCAGCTACCTCCATTTGCTACACTGGGCTACTAGGGAACTTTCCCTACATCTTCCCATTGCCAGCACCTACATAATATACATTACGAACATCGCAACGTACATGGTACGCATACTGGGAACTAAGTACTAAGTATTGGCACACCTGGAGAGGTGTTCATTCTCGTCTGCGAGCTATGTGACATCCTCCATAACGAACAACATAGCATACTAAACTACTCATTTGCCACTCCCTGTCCACTAATCGTCGCAGCAATAAATGATCCCCCTCCTCTACTCACTGGCTTTAAAATTCCACCTGCCTAACCCAGTCAGGGTCCCGGCATAGGTGAGAGAAGAGAGCACGCGGCGAGACGACTCGGCCGCGTTCCTCCTCAACCTCGTCGCCTGGAGGCCCTGGGCACTTACAACTCAACCCCCTTCTACCCAAACTCCACTGTTCAATTCAATTTTCTAGCATTTCTATCTGGCCCCCCCGGACGAGCTTGACTTGGCTAACCCAGTGGCCTCCAGTTCCGTCCTGTCGGTAGAGCTTGTGTAATGCTTCATCAGTGTCCTCAGTCATATCCTCGGGGTTCATATTACGTCTAACCTAGGATTTACCTTCCGTTTCACAGCAGATATCGAATGGGGTTCACCGACGCCGACCAGGATCAGCACCAAATATGATTAAATGGGCTATTCAGTTACTCACAGGGGCATAGCTACTAGCTCCGAGAAACCCGAGACCCATTCACACCGCCTTGGTTATATCTCATCCAAAGGTCGTTGTCAGGCTAGTAATGACAAAACATATCGTGCAAAACCATGGGTATATAATAGGGGCATAAGAATTGAATACGATGATTCAAGATCAACGCCAACTCGGCGTTACTGGACGCCGACAGCACCGCGCTGCAATGGGATGATCAATGACTTTGATTTTGCCGTGCGAGTAAACCGATTGCCGAAAGTGATCCCTCCAAACAATTTGATGTATGACAAGCCACCATTCTGTGTTGAGGTTAGCCAGGGACCCACGCCGTGAAATTCACAAAAGCTTACTCTGCCATTGGTCAAGAAGATCATTTCAAGAGTCCCTGTGTATTTCTTGAGCTTCATTTGACCTTTAAGCTGGGAGAGAACGTTGGCAACTGCTATGTCAGCGTGAGCTTGTGCCTTGATCGACTGCTTCTGTTCATCCCAATCAATTACGTCGCCAATTACAAAAATATCTTTATGTCCAGGTAATTGGAGCGTGGCTTCCACCTTGACGAGCCCACGAGAGGTTAGGCTTTCTTGACCGAAGGATTCCACAAAAAGTTCGGTATTTGGCCGCTGGCCGCGCGTCGAGATCTTCGTTATAAATACGGTATGAGTGACTCGAGTTCATAGTTAAATATCGAGACTACTCACTACTAGATCAGCTTGAATGGTTTTGCCATTTCGGGTCGTCGTCTCCGTCACCTCACTGCCGAGACTTGGGATATCATCAATATAATCTTCCAGGACAAATTCAATGTTCCTTGCTTCAAGGCTCTTGCGTACGGCCCCGCGATATTTCGCCGGATAGGTGCCATTCAAGGGTAGGGAATCTCCATGGACGATGGTAATCTTCTTTTCCTAACACACAATATTAAAAAAACGCAAGGAAGCAATGCGATGTCGTGCACGGTACATACAGGAAATATGTCCTTAAGTTCACCAGCAATTTCTATATTGATCCTCAGCATTAGGTAAATGGGCGCAAAAAGAGTTTACACATACCGCATCCCACAGCACCAGCACCAACAAGCACGATGCTACTTGCTTTTTCAATTGCTTGACGATTTGGATTCAGGTAGCCATCAAGGTCGTCCGAGCCTTCGGGAAAACCAAAAGGATTCTCCCACGAGACCCCAGGAGAAAGGATGAGGACGTGGTATGGAATTGTTTCTCCATTAGAGATGGCAACAAGACCACCGCCTTCCTTCCCTGGTTCAACCTTTACAACTTTACCCTGGATGAATCTGCCTTTGCCCTTCAGGATGTTTTCGATAGGGACAAAAACCTTCTCTCTGATATGGTCCCTGTCGGAAACGACGAGACGCGCGGTAGCTGGGTAGAGAATGTAGTCCGGTCGTGGATTGACAACGACGAGGTTGAACTTGGCCGTGTCGAGCTTTTTGGTGAAGAGATGTGCGGCGCGTGCCCCCGCGCTTCCGACACCAACAACGACAACATTTGGAAGCGTGTCGTTCGACATGGTGTTCCAGCAAAAGACAGGCGTGGGAAGCTGGGGTGGTCCAGAGCAGGGGTTGACTAGAGTTGACTTTGTATATTAACATGTGTTGCCTTGGCTTTGAGTGTGAAATTTCTACCGCAAAAATGCTTCTGAATTCACCACCCACGAGAGACAACCCCCTTCGACGGAGCCCAATTATGGCTTGATTGTAGCTCCTATCTCATATGGGATGGTTCACAAAATACAAGTTGGTCAGTATGCAATGTCAAAAGAAAGCCCTAAAGACTGAAGCATTGCCGCATTAAGGGAAACACCGGAATGACGTCACTCATATGTGATCGATTATCTACGAACTTGTGGGTATGCAATCACACCATAGATTCTGAATATGCCCCGTCGCAAGCCAAACTCTGGAAAGAAAAAGAAGGAGAAGCAGCAGCTCAAACGTGCCATAAAGCGCGGAGATTTACCTCCACCAGAACCAACGAAGAAACCCCCCCGTAAACGCAGGCCATTGGGAATCGGCCCAACAGGCAATATCGTTGGTCGCCAGAGCTCAGATGCCGCTATCGTGTCAGCGAGAAAACTACAATCGGCTTCTATAAAAATTCCCCACAGGTTCCTCGAGGACACCAAAACTATCGCGTCTACTGTTCCACTCTCACGACCGATTGCGTATGATGTTGCCCTATTTCAAGATTTCTCCGTCGATGTATTAGCAGCGGGCCTCCATGCACTCTCGTGTCCCAAGCGTCCCAAGTGGAGATTCGACATGTCAAAGATTGAAGTTGAGCATAACGAGGAAGGTGTCTTCGAAAAATGGCTAGCACACGCTGATCAGTTGGTGGAAGAATGGCAGAAAGGCAAGGAACCAGAGACGCCAAACCCGGGGGACGCAGAGTATCAACACGGGCCACTACTCCACGCACCACCGTCACCCACGTACTTTGAGCGTAACTTGGAGGTTTGGCGGCAACTGTGAGTTTTGTGCCCGCTTTTGAACTCTACCTCACGAAAGAAATCTCATACAGGTGGCGTGTCACTGAAATATCCCAGATTATACTCGTCCTCCTCGACTCTCGGTGTCCACTCCTTCACTTCCCACCGTCACTCGTAGATTATCTGGCCAGCCATAAAGTCATTCTTGTCCTTACAAAGGCCGATATCACTGGCCCTGTGCGCGTTGCGGCATGGATGAAGTATTTCAGCACCCGTTATCCGGATTTGCGCATAGTTCAAGTCGAATCCTACACAGAGAAGGAAACCACAGCGGTTCACCAGGGAAGGAGAAAATACGAACCACATATTCCAGACACATTCCGACAACGCCTAGTTGAGGCAATCAAAGAGGTCCACTCAGAAATGTTACAGCCTCCGGAGAATGTTGCCAACAATGCTGAAAGATTGAAGACGTGGGTCCCACCAGTGAAGCGAGAAATAGATTGGAATGGCGTTTTAAATGCTGGTGGTGGCCAAGTTGGGAGCGCGGTCGGTGGAGCAGCAGTACCCGACACCAAGCACATAGACGAAACTGATGACAAAAACTCGGATGGTAATAAAGAGCCTGAAGTTCTGACAGTTGGACTCATAGGTAATACCCTCCCGCTCAGTATATAGCTCTGTCTTCTGATATTCCGAAGGTCAACCGAACGTTGGGAAATCGTCACTCTTAAATGCCCTCTTTGGTGCTCAGAGAGTGCGAGCGTCCAAGACACCGGGAAAGGTCTGCACGCCGTCAACTCTTGACAACTTAAGTCCCATATTCATATTTGACGTGGTAGACGAAACACTTCCAGACACTGTTCTGGACACACGACGTTCGCCTTGTAGACTGCCCGGGCCTCGTTATGCCAAGTTATGTGCCCATGGAAATGCAGGTCTGTTACGATCCTCCACGATCCTCCACGATCCTCTTGCGATAGTGATAACTGCCTAGGTACTATCTGGAATCATGCCCGTCTCCAAAATCTCCGCCATCCCGGCATGCATCAACTACGTCTCTCGACTTATTCCATTGGAACGATGTTACAAGCTCAATCACCCGACTTCTTTCGAGCCAGTCATCGAGGATAAACGGACTTGGAGGGAAGGCATGCAACCACCAAAACCGAAGCCTGTGCAATGGACAGCAATGGACGTCCTTACCGCATATGCCAATGCTAAAGGTTGGATGACCGCAATGGCAGGGAGACCCGATGTACACAGAGCCGGAAATGCCAGTAAGCACCACAAAACTGCCATGGATTAGTGTTCACCATCGCTGATGTTTGTATTGAGTTATTCGTGCACTTGCTGAGAGTCGGTTGCCTTGGGCGTTCTGGCCTTCGGATACTACACTTGATATGGTGTCAAAAGACACTACCGAGGGCGACACTGGAATCTGGATACCAGGGCATATCAGCGAAGGTGAAGAGGGCAGTGATGAGAATGAAGAGAGAGAAGAAACTGAAAGCAACGACGAGTCAGAGCTCTCTTCGGATGAGGAAGGTAAAGAGGATGACCTCCCTCGGGCGGCGACGAGCATTGGAAGGTTCAGTGCTCTGCAGATTACGGACGGAGAGGCTGAGGAAGAGGAGGAAGAGGAAGAAGAGGAAGAAGAGGAGGAAGAGGAGGAGGAAGAGGAGGAGGAGGAGGAGGAGGAGTAACTCACGGAAATACTTCGTAGATTGCGCATGAGAAGTCCCATCGTGGACAGTCGAGAATAGAATATGTGCCATGCGTGGTAAATCTTTTTCTTTTGACGTCGCTGCTTCTTTAAGTTTCGTCAAAATCAATTCTGTTCATGTCAGTTGACACTGTGTCTCCCGACAGACGGTCCGGGATGTAGCTGATGCGGCAGAGGACACCGTGCGGCTAGCATAATTGTATAAAAGCAACAGGGAGGTGGCAAGCACAAAGTATCATGCACGTAATGCGTATCATCATTTCACTAGCAGTTGCATTTAGCTTGGGCCTGACTGCCTGCGGTCAAACCGTGTACATGGCGGGCGATTCGACAATGGCCCGAGGTGGAGGGGGTACAACCTCACCTGGTTCAGATGGTGAGTGAGTTGGTGTGCGACAAGGGGAACACAACTAACCTGGAGAAACATAAGGCTGGGGTCAATATCTAGGGCAATATTTGACAGTCCCAGTTGTCAACGATGCCATCGCCGGTCGGTCTTCGAGGTCGTACACCGATGAAGGGCGCTTCAATACTCTCATCAACACGGTTAAGAGTGGCGATTTTGTAATCATCGAGTTCGGTCATAACGATGGAACGTCTGGATCCGTTGATAATGGTAGGCAATGTGTTATTGGAGATGGATACAACACCACTGCGACAGTGGTCAATGCAGCGTAAGCAATTCTATCGTGATCTGTCTGTCAGAACAAAGGAACTTACGCGTTCGGAATGCCTCAGGGGACAGGCGTTGGTAATCCACACCTTCCCATTCTACATCCAAAACGCTGTCACAGCCCTTCAGGCAAAAGGTGCAATCCCCATTGTCTCCTCACAAACTCCCAGCAATGACTGGTCGAACGGCCAGATCGTGGCTGGACCCCGGTTTGTTGGATACGCGCAAACCGCTGCTAGTCGTACGGGTGCCACATATGTCGACCACTATGGATATGTTGCCCATGCATACGATATACTGGGACAGACAACGACAACGACATTCTATCCTGTCGATCATACGCATACGACACCAACAGGTGCAAATGTCGTTGCACAGGCCTTCGTAAGAGGATTATTGTGTGGGAACAGCGCGTTGAAATCAAAGGTCAACGCTGCTGGTCAAGCCGCCCCGAGTAAGTGGTGTTTCCTTGACCGATGGCTTCAGCCAAGTGGCTTATTTTGATGCAGATGGGTGCTTGTGAGTTGTGCTTGTGAATTATATTCAGAGTATCGTGATCAGAGAATGTGGGAATTGAGGAAGTGGCTCTTGTATAGCTTCGATGAAGTGTCAATAAAATAGTTCTTAAAGTCCTTAGACATTCGATGAGTTCATGAACCTAGAATCATGATGAAGAAAGGCGTTATGTGTTGTTTATTCTTGTTTGAGATTGCACGTAAGGCTCAAAGTCCAGGTCTTACTGAGCCTTATACCAGATAATACTTCTCCGGGGTTACACTGCAATTTGCCATGACGGTAAGAATGTCTTTCCGTTGACAATGATATAAACTCGAAAGTGATATTTTTCTAGGACCTTACATTTTGCTACCTTCATATGACGCGTAACGATCTCTTGCTCCTGGACACCATAGATTCTCCTGAATACATTAAGGGGGACCTTTCTGATGATGGTGGGTCTTCAAGAATGCGGGCACTAGGACATTCCACTCATCTAAGCAGAACTTGATATCCCACCACATCTAGTACCACCGAATCCGGATGATTCGGACAGTGAGTCGTGAACCTGGCTGCGAGGGACGGTCAATGTCATCCAATCCTCTCTTCTAGTCCTACCATCGCAGGTCCACCCATCATACCCTTACGGAAACCCTACAAATATCAAACACCCTGCGGCACGACCGAGACCTCCATACGATCCAACTTCCCGTGCCTTGTTTGAAGATATGGGCTACGCAGGCGGAGGTATAAACGGTGCTCTCCGATGGAGAGACCTTGCGCTAGACGAACTCTTGCCCGTGGACGAGGAAAAGGAGGAGGCGTTACGGGCGCTACAGGCAAGAAAGATGGCTAGTGGCACTTCTGGACATAATCCCCCACCTCAGCAACATCAACCCCAGCCTCAACCAGACCAGACTATTGACGAGGAAGAAGATGACGATGGGGATGAAAATGACGAAAATGATGAAGCCGAGGAAGACGAGGAGGACGAGATTGAAGAGGAGGATCTTGATGCTGAAGAAGACTGAGGTAAGCCCTTTCGTTCCACATGAGCATTGAACGGGAGCCATTCAGAGTCGACAGTGGGACCGTATTCTTATTTCTTCACTGCACTCCGGCCCCCCACACACATACTTCCTCATACACGGTCCGCTTCTCGGTTGGTTGACGTCCCGGCCGTTCACCCTTCCGATTATCAGAAGGAGATCGTGTGACTGACCTCGAGAAAATGTCGTTCATGCGGTCTATTCTGGATTCAATATGTGGCTCACATGAGCGACTCTCGAGAGTAGTCCTGGAGCTATTTGTATATTCCATGAGACATACTGAATGTATTTTCATTTTCTGTCGGTAGGAGTGGCCCGTTTTTCCGCTCCGCCGATCCTTAAAAGACAGAATTGCGTCGGCCAATATGGGAGTATTGAACATGTTGGCGTTACAAATCCTTTCAATATCTAGTCTTATTCTCACCGTTGCCTCTCAGACTGTGAGGCTCGCCGGGGACTCGACTATGGCGGTTGGAGGGGGCGGGAGCGGTACACAAGGTCAGCTCTTGGCTTCACAGCCTCATTTCTTATTTAATGCGATTGTCTAGGTTGGGGTGTTTTCTTGTCCCAGTTCCTGACTATTCCTGTTGTCAACGATGCTATTGGTGGCGAAAGCGCTAGATCATTCAGTGACCAAGGGCTTTTTACCTCTCTCGTCAACTCTGCTCAAAAAGGCGACTATGTCATTATCGAGTTTGGTCATAATGATGGGAGCGCAGGTGCTGTCGACAACGGAAAACAAGACGCTGTCGGGGACGGATTCAATATCACCAGTATTGTCACTGCAGCCAAGTAAGCAGAGTTCATTTTGCCTTTCTCGTTGCTATATTCACTCATACGCGTTTGTAGTGGCACCCAAATACTAATTCACAGTTTTGCATTCTATATTGAAAATGCTGTAGCCGCTCTCCTCCAAAAGGGCGCAATTCCGATCATATCTTCTCAGACCCCGGATAATATATGGGCCAACGGCGCTATCGCAGCTCCCAATAGGTTCGTTACATACGCACAAAGTATTGGGACAAGGAGGAACATCACCTATGTCGATCATTACGCTTACACCGCATCTGCTTTCGATGCTCTTGGGCAGACGCAGACGACGACGTTCTATCCCATTGATCATCTCCATACAAGCGCGGCTGGTGCTCTTGTTGTTGCAGAGGCGTTTGTTCGCGGGCTGTTATGCAGTAATAACTCTCTCAAGACAAAGATTAATTCTGCTGGACAGTCAGTACCTGGTACGTCGACCCGTTGAATGCAGATTGGACAATATTTACATCTATTTATGCAGGCGGGTGCTTATAAGCAGGGATCTCTACGCGTCGCAGTTCATGATCAGGCACATTATTCGCATTGTCCCGAGACCTTGAAGCGTACTAGTCGGGGTCTTATGTATTTAAATATGATGATTGTGAACCCCAGTGTCTAATCTACTCGCAAACTTTTCCATAGAACATTCTCTCCAACCTTAATTCGACATAGGGCCACGCTTTGCTACTTGTCTGCCCCCCAAATTGACCCCTTCCAGACCCTACTCCTGAACTTTTGTATTGCTTTCTTCACGCCTCCCTTCGCCTTTTGGGTTTTGTCGTCCGCCCCGGACTTGGTCCCTCCAGGGGGCGCCCCGAGTGCACTACTCCCTGCCACTCCAACAGGTGCGTCAAACCTAACCCTCTCCTCTCCTCCTTCCGCTGCTCTAAGCCTGCTAACCTGCTTTCCCCGGGCCATGGCGCGTTTCCTGTGCACGTACGAATCATCACAAAAATCTTCTTTCTGATAAGTGTATCCAAATCAGCACGCGCTGGAGGGAGACTTGAACAATCAAACAAGATGGTCTTACTGACCTCCCTTCCCACCCTTTTAATATCTTCGCGAAGAGATGCGATAATGTCCCGCAGAATTGCGTCCTCAGTGACGGTGGTGCCGGCGGCAACACTGTAACACTTCCCCAGTGTGCTCCTAGAATGGGTGAGCAGGCCAGTGGCCAGTGGACTGGTATCGGCTGGCGATCGTTCAATTTGTTGCTGAATCGAGAGCGGACGTCCGGCAAACGTTGCTGCTACCTCAGTGACAGCACGACACCACAAAAAACAATCATGCCCGGTGAGCTCATACTTGCCGAGGACATCGTGGGTCCGTTTGGCGGCCAATACCAAAACAAAAAAGGGTAACGTCCCTGGTGGTATTTCCTCCTGGACCCCAAAGGGCGTTTCGTTGGGAATAACCCCGAAGGTGACGTGGGGAACACTTTTAGCAAAGTGGGATGTGTTCGGGTCCCACAGGGATATCGAATCTTGCGCGCGAATACTCCCGCCCACTGCGACGGACGAAATCGCGCTCGCACGTCCCAGTGTGTCTGGGATACCAGAATCAATATACATATCAACAGGCCAACCGTCGAGTCAATTGGGAGACGGGCACACCTTGCGGGGCCGGCAGGACAGAACACCTCTCTAGAACGACCTTGATTGATTCCTGTCGGTTCCAGTGGGCGAGGGTTGGGTGAGCGGTGATCAAGAGGAACTCGTGCCGAACGGCGCTCTCCTGGTAGGGGCATTTCATGTAGTCAATACGGCTGACAATGGCTTCATTGTAATCGGTGGAGATGTCCCCGCCGCGAGCGAGGTAGAAATCGCAGAAATCGGAGATCGTCTCGCTCCCAGGTCTTAGCTGATGGAATGGATATTCCCTAGCGAGATCCGGACATATGAGTCCAAGCGCCACGAAAAGGCGTTCGACGGGGGTTGAGTGTACCATGATCTGTTACCCTTGGGTTTATGAAGTTCACCGTAAAGGATCGAAACGGGTTGAAACGGATGTAGGAGGTCAGCTTCATGAGATTAACGTTTAAATAAAAATTGAGATATTGACGCGAGACAGGTGAGAAAGGGGGGACGATTAGGGTGTGGAGATCACAGACACATATTGGGCAACGGAACTGTCAGTACGCCGTTGATTCTCTTCTGCTGCATTGATACATAATAATTGTGACTTTCTCCAGAACCTCAAGCCGCAACCCGCCGGCAGATTCACTCCCTGTCCAAGTTATATTAGATATCAGTACGTCGGGTTCGGGGTGGAGCGGCTGCCAATCGCGAGTCTAGCTTTCTCCTATTGAGTCTCATATACATATGACAAAAATAGGTTCTTAAATCTGGTAAGTATACATTCGACCAGGCCGACACGTGACGTCTCATAGATGGTGTAAGTCGTCTATCGGACGACTTCACTAAAGTCACGCGCAAGACAGTGGTAACGGGGCGTGTATTTCGAATGTCTGTTCTCTCGCCGCCTCGTTCACTGTATATCTATCTAATCCTTCTTAATACATGTACTCTCGCTTCCGGCACGTTTACCTGTCGCCTCTGTCCCCCTTCCTGTTCGTCTCTTCTCTCTCACTTCCTTCGCTGTCTGTTCTGTCCCTTCGCTGTCTGTTCTGTCCCTTCGCTGTCTGTTCTGTCCCTTCGCTGTCTGTTCTGTCCCTTCGCTGTCTGTTCTCGTGTTAAGCCCGCGGCTTACAGATGACTGGAATATCTTCAAGGTAGTTGACGTCCAAGTGTTCTCTCGCATTCCCATATTGTATGGAGAAAACGGCGAGTAAATTCGACGTTAGTTCTCGATTCAAACCTGGCCTTTTGGCTTTCCTAGTGTACATTATCACTGACAATGACATTCACTTGATGCAACCAAATGCTGAGCCAAAAAACGCGCAAAAAATAAAGTTACAGCTTTCGTGGTATTCCTCAGTATTGGCTGCGGCTGTAATACAATAGATAAAGAACTAGGGAGACTACAAGTCCGGCAATTCGCGCTGAATAAGTCGTATCCACGTACTCTTTTTCCACCAGTCATCCGTAGCGTCGATCCTCTCCCACAACGTTTCCTCATCAACGCCATAAATCTCGTACTTTCCACCGTCCAAAGTCTGACCCTCCCTTTTCGCTACTTCGAGTGCTGCTTTGTTTTCTCCCCTAGAATTGAGGCGTTCGTTAGCCACGGAGAGACAAGGAATACGAAATCCACGTACTGGAGCGACTCGAACGGTTCTTTTCTTTCAGGGAAAAACAACCCTTGGTTCGAGGACAGCCAATGTACCCAGTGCTGCTCGGTAGAGAAGCGCATCGCCCTCCAACATGATTACGTCCCATATACGCGCACATGTTTCGAATGGGAGGTGATCCAAGAAGAGGGTGACAAACCAGTCTGAGAGATAGGCAGCCAGTGGTATTTGATGCTGCTTAGGAGCGCATCGCCCTCCAACATGATTACGTCCCATATACGCGCACATGTTTCGAATGGGAGGTGATCCAAGAAGAGGGTGACAAACCAGTCCGAGAGATAGGCAGCCAGCGGTATCTGATGCTGCTTAGGGTTGAGATAGACTGGTACATTGGGCTTGATCAGCGAGGGATGGAAGCGGGGCTTATTTTTGGGCGTGCCGTCGGCCGGCGGTGTGTCGAATGTCCTGTATGAGTCGTAGTGCGCTTTCACCTTGAACGTGATGTAGCCAAACCTATAATACGCCTCTACCTGGGTCCGGATAAGCAAGAGGTTCCTGTGGATGATGTGGAAAGGGTAGGGTACCTACATCATCTTTCGACCGTTCCCCCTCCATAAAAGCTGCGCATGCAATGGTGTTCCAAGAGGTTCCGCATTACGTTGAATGCCCGTTGCGCAGGCATAAGTATCATCATTACACCCGTGATCTTGGCAGCGTCATATGTATATCCCCACTCCTCGTCACTGCGAGCGACGACCCATGCGCAGAGCATGTCCTTCAAGTCGGTATACATTGGACCTATGTCGGGGTGGAAGAGGTGTAGTGAGGGAATAGTAGAACGAATGTCTTGCTCTATGAGGTCCAGAGTTTCTTTGGGGAAGACGTTAGCCGCGAGGGCACGCTTTGCGCGAGAGAGACACGAACGATAGTGTTCTTTAGGAAATAAATCTAGCTCAGGTTGATGGTCTCATCACGTTCTATTTAACGACTCACCTTTACTCAAGGCAAGTGGGTTTCCTACAGCCTTCTCCCACATCGGCCCGCGAAGTTTAATTGGTATTCCGTTCCACCAAAGTTTGCGCAGCTGGGAGTTCTTGTGCACAGTGCGCCAATCTGGTACAACTTCTTTTTCCCAAATTTGTAAAGGTGCCTCAATTTGGCGCTCGCGTGCCGTACGTCGTTGCTGCAGCGCTTTGCGTCGTTTGTCGGTTAGAATTATGATGGTAAGGAACACTTCTGGGGATAAATAAGTAGATGAGAAAGACCTGCGAGACGACCGAGCTTCATCGTCCTCGGCTCTTGTATTCGGTAGAGGGAACGTTGGACGTCGAACATACTGGGACCCGTTGAGCGTGCAGGGCAGTGAGTGGGTTTCTGAGGGGACTATGCATTCTTGGTTTCTGAGGGCGTAGGGGGCTGTAGGTATTCGTGGCAATGGATGAGGGAGGAATAATTGGCGTGGATGTAGATGTAGGTTCGGGGGAGGGGATTTGATCTGGAGAGTATGGCATGGTTTCTAGAGGGAGAGAACGGGTGGATGGTGCAGGCGAAGAGGCGAGACTGGCTGGAAGGTCATTATCGTTGACGTTACCGACCCTCTTGCGTCCAAGCTCAATAATAGAGGACGTCGAGAGGCATCTCCCTGGCTTAGACTTTTTAACAACTGAGCATGTATCTGGTGCAAGCACCTGACCAACACGATGCTGTACATGCTTATCAACAGAAGAACCGAGCAAAATTTCCACCAGTATGCGTACCTTCCCCTTGATCCCAACAATTCTGTATTCACCAGGGGTACTGGCCCGAATAATAGTATCTCCCTTATCGCCTCAAGTCTTGAGCACCTTTTCCCGGGGCTTAAGCTTTGAGTCTACTTTGAATCCGTCCAGGGGCTCTTGTGGCGGCTGGTAACATGGGGTGGTCTCCCAAGGGGCACCAAACGTGTCTGTCTCCATTGTCGGAATCTCCAGCTCCGTCTCCGAGCCCAGCAAAAGGGGTCGAGGATGCTGTGGATTGCAGTTCTTGAACGGGACCGACGGTTGGCGTAGGACCACAAATGACCCAGTGGCCTTCGTCCTGTCGACTGTGCCACTTCCCGCGACAACTGGCTTGGTACCAACGCGACGTTGCCCTACCCATCTACGGCTTCTTCAAGGGCATATAGATGTGCGGGTTCGTTGAGGGGGATGGACAATGGGATTTTGGCTATTTGCGGGACCAGCCTTTTTGTTGAGGCTGCGTGCGAACTGACTCCTTCGTCAGAAGAACCTAAGCGGCGGTCTCCCTCAATCACCTCTACCAGGAATTGTTCGCGTTTTTCCTTGGTAATCTTGAGCCAACGCAGGCTCAAAGGTGGAGCACCGCGTACGTCGATCATGAGGTATTATCTTGACCCGCACATCGTACAGCACCACCGTCCGCCCGTTCGGTTGTATCCACGAAAGACACCAAAGGGCAAGGAACAACGATCACCTCTGAAGGTTGCACCAAACGGGCTTCGGTGTGGGCTCCATCCAAAACTTGTTCCGGACGTATGACAACAGGATGCGAAATACGGATATAAACAAGTGACTGCGATTTCTGTAGCGTCGGTGGGTTCATTTTGGCATCTTCATTGTCGTCTTCGTCGCCATATTCATCGCCAACGTCAGGGTTAGCTTGCGGTGGGTGTGCGGACGTCAATTTGAGAAACCCTTGTCGGTTTTGTTCAAGATGCTTAGCAGAAACATCGACGATTGTCTTTTGTGTAGGCGTGTTTAGCAGACTGATGGAGTATTTGAGTCCTGCGACGTTTATGTTGTTCAAGAGAACTGGAAGGAGGATGTAGCCTGGGTGCTGAGCAATTACAGAAGTTGTTGGCACCGGGGTTCAGGTGCGCAGTGTTGATTGGCGACAAGCGGACTGTGTGCTGACCAAAGAGATGTTGGTCGCGACCTGTGTGCGAACCTTGAATGATTCCAAAGCTCAACGGAGCAAAGACATCGAGCAGGGAGAATGATTCAGCCGCTGAAGGGATTTCAAATGCACCCACGCTACGGTTAGTACTTGAAAGGGTAGGAGGTGGGACAAAGCTCACCAGACGCGCCACGGTGAGACACCCTTGAGCTTTTGGACTGTGATCCTATGTTCAGACTTATGCCGCCAAACATGAGTCCATCAAGAAACCATATGAGGGAGAGGAAGAGGAAGATGGTTGCTTTCGAGTATGCCAATCATGGGATAACGAGGGTAGGCACAACGCCGCACTGGTTCCAGACTCGACTAATTCTATCAACCAATGGCGGCGGGATGATGGTCAACAGGAATAAGATATTACCGTTCGGGGGAACAGAACCGAGTGGACTCCAGCTGAGTAGAGCACAATGCGAGCAAGAGGCAGCTCGGGCCATGGGCCCAGTCTAGCGATCAACAAGTCTAGCCGACACGTAGTGATGTTTAAAGACTAGGATTTTTGGTGGCCAACGTCTAGACATTCTTCTGGGGGCCGCCCAGAAGCTGGCATGGGTGCATGGAATAAAGAGAACTGCAAGGTAGCATGATTTTGAGTCTTCGTCAGGCTTCACTTGTAACACTAAGTAATGTCAGGTAGAGGAGGAAATACATAGAGGGGTGCACGAAGTGTATGCGGAGCTGACCAAACACATGGGCGGAAGCCCGTGAGAACCGACTCAGCTGGTACTATATTAGTATATTGTACTATATTACTTCACTTCATTCAGCACCGGGCTACGAATTATCTGGCTTTTACTTATGCATGGACTACAACCTATTCTGCGAATATGAGTACATGGAGCAGCCGGCAAACACTTTGCATTTCCTCGAGAATCCCCGAGTCCATGTTAAGCGCATAGGAAATCATCCAAGAGGAAGCTGTCGGCTATTTCTCGGTGATGTCAGTCACGCGACACCACTAGGTGTCGAAGCCACTATGACGATGATGGTCAATAACCCCCAATAACAATGTTCAATTCCTCTCAGTGGCATACTCTGAGGTCCACAGACGACCGTAGTTCTACCCTCCGACATGATGCCCGCTCAGCTGATGCATTTACTGCCCGTTCATCCTTTGACTATCATCCTTCGACAAAGCGCAATACAAGCGGTTTGAGTCACCTGAAGCAAGGCGCACTACCAACGCGTAGCCTAACTGCCTTGAGCACACCCCATGATCGCATCCTCGAAGAAATGTATAACCACCCAGGCGAATCAGAGGGCGCCCTCCCACTTCCAAGTGAGCTCGATTCGAATCGCTTACCACTCGATCAAGCTGGGGATCAGCTCCGCGCGAGCCCCGCTGAAGCGAATACGAGGTCACACTCCGCAAATGAACCTGCGAATTATCAGGAGGGTGCCGCCAGCGCAACTCCAGCCGCTTCCCTTAACAGCCACGCTTTCCCCGGGTCCAAACTTTATGATCCTTTCGACGGCTCCCCTCTTGGTATTGTCGTGCCAGTAGAAATCAACGGAGGCAACATGCCCACACAAGCAGACAGCAGTTCCAATGAGGAGCTATGGACCCATCTTTCACGAGTTCTCGATCTCCAGAACCAGATTGCTCGGATGCATGTTGATATGGAGGGCGTCGGCCCCGGAAAGCAGGCCGACGGTAAAGGAAAGGGACCATTGGGCAATACACCAAAGGCTACTGCGTTCACACGTCTGAGGACTACTAGTACAGGCTCTGTTCCTGGAGCTGATATCGGGGACGAAGAAGGCGTTGGAGTCGCAGACGAGGAAGCGGGGAAACTGAAGGCAAGAGAGCGGGAGTTCAAGAAATTGGCGACTCAATTTGAAGGTAGAAAAGAAGCAATCAATGAAATGATGGGAACAGTGAGCTCACCATTTATGCCTGCGCACGTATAGCACTGAGACACGATATAGCTCGATGATCTTTCCAAAACACTCACAGAGTTTCACTCTCTTCAAGCCCCCAAGATCGAGTTCCCGAGTCCATCTCGGAATAACTCCCTTAGCCCCAATATCGGCGACCACATCCAAATGCCGTCCACCATTCCACCAAGTGATCCGGCCTCGCCCTTCAGCCCTGGAGAATCTGGCATCCAATCTTCCTTCGATTCCACCTCTTACCCCCCACCGCCTCCCCTCGGCGTAGAACCCAATATCTCCTCCGATTCCAGAGCAAGTACTCGGCTTTTGTCGGCGTCTTTGGGTCGTAAAGGGCCTATTCCCAATCTCATCATAAATTCAATCGAACCCGATTCCCAGACCCATGTGGTTGATAGCCCGGTGTCAACGGCCAGTTTCGGATCGAGGCAGGATGATGGCGGTCGGTGATATCTACCTGTTGTCTCGAGAGAATAGCGCATATCCTCTGCATAGCATCTGATACCTCATAACTACTTAGTTGGGGAGTCACCTCTGTCAATGGGTCGCTTCAACCCAACCAAAACATGCTATGCTTCACCCAAAGGGCCCTGGTGTTAGGTTGCAGACTGCTCTCACTGTGGCCTTGCACGCGTAAATGTGTTCCAATCGATCACCGAAGTAACCAAAGTTATTATTGGGCCATGTCGACAAATCATACTCTAAATATTTTTGGACCTAACCTCCTGAAATATTCGTGGCAAACTACGTTCAAGCTTTTGGCGAATCATCCCCGCGCCTGGCATCTTTGCTCTTTATCGTAACATGCATAGTCGTGGAAATTCCAAGTTGACAAGTATAGAGGACCTTCACCGCCGCCTCGACCTCCCACGATCACCATTATTCCAGCCGTCCGGTATGGGATGCATGATAATGAGTATGATGATCGCTCAAAATGCTAAAATTGTCTCATGTACCTTTTGCAGTGATGGTCACCTGGGAAATTATTTCAGTCCCGATGCTGTGCGCGTAATGACCAATATTTTGTGCTATATATGCAGAGGGAGAATTGGTTCCCTCACGACGCCCACCCCTCACACCCTTGGCTTATAATTCTTTAGTGTCGGCTGGAACTTCGACGAAGAATGGCGAGGCAACTGTTGATCCTGGCAACCGGGCTACTTACATCCACGATGCTTGGTAGCCTCGTGCTACTCGTGCAGGCGGAAACGTACGATATGGTTAAGGAATACGCAGGAACAACTTTCTTTAATGAGTGGACGTTCTATGATCACTGTATGTCCTGCCCTGTTCTTCCCCCGAGATCTCGTTACTCAGGTATAAACGGTAGTTGATAACCTAACGAATGGGGACGTTCAGTAAGATACCAATCCACTAAAACTCTGAGATATTTCATCCCAGTTATTTACATTGGGCTGACACAGATTCCTTGGTGCGACTGAGGCTGCAAGCGCCAAACTCGCCTTCGTCGACCCTGCGACAAATCATGCTATTATCAAGGTCGACAATACCTCTACTGTTCCTGACCAACAGAAAAGGAACAGCGTGCGTATCCAGACAAATGTTATGTTCGCCATCGGAAGTTTGTGGACTGTAGACATGCTTCACGTACCCTATGGGGTGAGCGAGCGATCCGGCCACTCATTGAGAATTATCCCTTATTGAGAGTATCAATGGTCTAGTGTTCCGTCTGGCCCGCATTTTGGTCCCATTCGCCTAATTGGCCGACAGGAGGGTGGGTTCGGCATAGTGCATCAATGAATGTTGTTGTTGACATGTTGTACCCAGTGAAATCGATACTTTCGAGGCGGTCAATCTCCAAACGCGCAATCAGATGAGTCTCCATACACTACCGGGTTGCAAGCAGGTCTCCCCGAATCAATCTGCCAACACTACTTTCATCCCCAACGCGGACTGTTCATTTCAGACGAATATGAATGAGGGATGCAATGTCCTGGATCCTAACACCGCTTCATATGGGGCCGCATTCTCCCAGGCTGGTGGGGGTGTTTGGATTACTGAATTTGCTGAAACTGGTATTTCGTATGTTGCAGAGGTTCTTTTCATTTATTGACAGTTGCTGACCTTTCTCGGTAGTATCTGGTTCATGCCTCGAGCAAACGTTCCAAGTGCTGTCTCCTCAAATTCCTCCACTATTGATACATCGACACTTGGCACGCCTGTGGCGAATTGGCCTACGGGAGGCTGCGATATGGATACCTTCTTTGGCCCTCAGAACATTATTTTTGACATCACTCTTTGTGGAGGCACGTCCACTCTCATGCTTCTATCCTCCTATTGCGAAGTGCTGACACGAATATATGAACATATAATTAGACCTTGCTGACGCACCGGGTTTATTTGCACAAACGTGCCCTGGAATGTGTTATGAAAGCTGGGTAGTCGGTAATGGCTCCAATTACGCCACGGCTTATTTTGAGATCGCGTCCATGCGCGTGTTCAGCAAAACTGGTACCAACACGATCATCGATCCAAGCAAATCTGGCGCAGCCTCGGCTTTGACGGCTTCCTCAAGTGGGCTGCTGGTGTACGTTACGGGTTTGTTCAGCGTGGGTATCGCTAGTTGGTTGTTTGGATGGTGAGGAGTCTCGCTGCGGAGATGGAGTATAGATATACGATTGGATATCATGTTTGTGAATAGTAACGCTATCTGTTATCCACGGGCTTTGTAGTTTGTCGGTTCTGTATGCCTTGTCTGGTCGCCCGCTTCTCGCGATTTTATGTGTCCCAAGTCCCTGGAGAGATCTCAGGGAGCGAGCAGTATCTCGAGTCCCATCAGAACCCACCAAACGCGGCCTCGTGGGGTCAAAGTGGTAGATCAGTGCACTCTAATCTACTTGCTGGTGCTTCTCCGCAGGACTGCGAAGATATTAATTTATTCTATGTAAAACAGGGTGCTCCAAGATTGCTAATCGCCTCGCCTCGGCGGAAACACAGTACAAAAATAACACTACCTCCAACAAGAATCGTTATTCCCAGAGGAAGAAAGAATGGGAAAGACAACAAATACTTGCTCTCGCCTAACGTGAAATGGACCCCTGGATAAACTAGGCACGCGCGTTGTGGCCCCCTTTGCCAGTGAACGCTGAGAAAGAGCGTAGGTCACCCGATCGGACAATACCTCTGGGATAATCTAATCAAATGCAGGGTAGCCAGACCGCATGGCGCAGCCGAAATACTTCGCTGGATGGTCCGACTGTTTAGGAGATCTGCTAGTTGATCGCCCCCGAGCTCAGGAGTTCCTCAGCGCCCAAGCGTTTCCGGACCAAACGTCAACAACGGTATGCTTTGCCCGAGATGGGCTTTGTCCAAAAATCGGCACTAACAAGCCAAGAGCTATGCAGGCGCGTCTTGTAGCTTCATGACGTTACAACCTTGTTTCGCCTCTTGTTAGAGCCTATGACGATAGACGTTGAAATGAAATCGGAATGGGATAACGTATTTCGGCTCCCGTGCGTCGAAACGAGCAAGAACGACAAGTGCTCCGAAGCTTCAACTCCAGACAATGAGGTTTGTCCAACTTCAAGATTTGGGGGATAAAAACCATTAGTGTGCGAGTTTCCAAGGCGAGAAGCTGATGATGAGTGTCTGAGCCAAAAAAAAAGCTGGGGTTGGAGGTCCATGTTTGTAGAAACTGGGTCCAGTGGAGCGGCAGCCAGAACAGTTGTGCTGTTCAAGATAACGGGCAGATCAGTCGCTCGTTGACGTCAAGTGGACGGAAGATCCCATTGAAGTTGTCGGGACAATGGCAAATGGCATAGTCGGGTGAACAGTGATGACGTCAGTAGTCAATGATGCGCAGTGCTATCAACGTTGTGACTAGACCCGTGCAGGCCTCGAGGCCTGCAGTTTTGTTTGATCTTTCGCGCTCATTTCAGACTATAAATCAGGACGCTACCCGACACAATCAACAAACCCCGACATGTCCACACTCAAACTCCTTGGTCTGCCTCCTATCTCCCCAGATCTCAAGCCCATCCTACCCTTCCTTCAGCGGGCAGAGGAACTCAAGAAACAAGACCCAGTCGTTGCATACTGGTGTATGTTTGGTGATTACTTGAAATTTGGATCTTATCTAACGCAACCATTCAGGCGCGTACTATGCTGCCCAGCTTGGCATTGGTTTGAAGGCTCGCGACAATGCCTCCCGCGATGTTCTTTTCAGCCTCCTTGGGGAGCTCGAGAGCATGAAGAAGAAGATCGGGAGCGTGGATGCGATTGAGTCCGAAGTTGCGAGCGCAGCATACGTAGAGAACTTCGCTTTGAGGATCTTTCAAAGCGCGGACAATGAAGATCGGAGAGGTGTTGCTACAAAGTTAGTGTACATGCCGGGCCCTTCGTGTGACGTACTAACAATTCCACGTAGGACAACAGCGAGGAAGTTCCTTGCGGCTTCTAATTTCCTAGAAGTCCTCAAGACCTTCCCGAAGACTGAGGTGTCGGATTCGGTACGTCTTGTCCTTCGACTTTGTTATTCATAACTTAGACGAATTTCTCCAGAACGAAGAGAAAATCCGCTATGCCAAATGGAAAGCCGCAGATATCGCTAAAGCATTACGCGAGGGACATAGACCAACGCCAGGTCCTGCGGGCCAAGGAGAAGATTTTCAACCGCCAGAGGAGCGGCCTTCCGTTGAAGAGGCGAGTCTGGACCAGTCCAGTGATGCCATGTTCGCGAAGTCCCAGTCTTCTGCTCGCCTGCCCTCTCCGCCAACCGTCCCTTCCGACACTTCGTATGGTTCTCCTCCCAAGAACGTACAAGGTCGCCACCGCAATGGGAGTGGAAGCAGTACACATTCTGGATCCACGCCGAAACATAGGAAGACGTCGATTTCAGAAGAGATGGAGGGGAAGATTACACCTTCATCCTCTCCTCCTCGCCCAAGTGCTATGAAATCACCAGGGCGCGAGTCAAGTCCAGAAGGCAAGAAGAAGGTACACTTTAGCTCGTCCGCTGAAGTTGTGCCGCCTCCTGCACCACCGGCTCTGCCCAAACCACCTAGCCCAGCGGAAATCTACCAAGGACCTCCGAGCATATACGCCTCACATTTAAATAACGGGACGCCCTCGCCACCATCAGCACCAGCTGCAGGTAGCTCACCCCCCAGACTCGGAATCCATCCAGCTGCACCTTCTCCAGCAGTCTCTTACTCCCCACCGCGCACGAACATATACGCTCTTCCAACTCAACCCGCAAATTACGGTTATGCCTCGTCGCCACCAAAGTCATACCCACCTACCGTGCCGCCTCCACCTTCGTCGGCCCCTGCACCTATCCCTCCTTCGCGATCTGTAGAGCTGACCCCCAGCTTGATCACCAAGGTGCAGAAACATTGTCGATTTGCGATTAGCTCCTTGGACTACGAGGATGCTGAGCAAGCCAAGAAGGAGTTGAGAGAGGCTTTGTTTTTGCTTGGCGATCTTTAAACATGACACTGTTACACTTTGGTTCCTTGCATGCTTCAGGACAATATTGCATTCGGGTCGACTTTCACTTTGCATTCGTATATCATTAAATTTATTCTATGGTTTTCGTACGAAGACATTTGTTGAAGTAGCTACCAGTAGTTACTACAAGAATTTGCTGAAATTTGAAACTCAATCGGGAGAGGGCGACGGAGGTAGGGCATTTCTGATCCGCCCTCGGTATGTTCCCACGCCTGATTTAATCTCTTGATCAATGTTTGGGCGCGATGAGATCCAAGTTGTTCGAAGACACCTCCTGGGTGAACTTCAAGCCAAGAGTTAAACCAGAACCGCTTCCAATGCCATGAATCTATGTTCTGATCCCAAGAACGAGGCTTGATGGGGCTGCGTCGATCTGGTACGATCAGCCTCGTGGCTGCAACTAAACATTTATACCGATACCGCGGTCAGATGTTTCTCTGCTAGAATTCTGTTGTATGTCATATTATTTTCCCACATGGAATGACGCCGTAAAACACGTTGTATAAAGGGCGGTCTCCGACGGAGAGGGCAGCTGCATACCAAGTTCTCCGAGTCAGCCTCTAATAGCCATAACTTCACCAGCTCTTCGTGTGTAGCACAAACCCCTTGGAACCGACACGAGCATTAGCTATACACTTCTTTCATTCCTCACTGCCTTTTCCTATTGTTGTCGGCTTTGTGTATGCAGTTGACCCGGTAATGGTGAGATACCGGGGCCTAGATTCTGGGTATCTTGAACACGGCCCTGACCCCGATGTCAAGCCAATGGGACCACAGCCCACACCCTGTGCGCTCTTCCAAGATCACTGTCGTATCTCTGTTGTTGGCCTATGACCATAAAGGTGGATCGGACACCGAGGTAAGTTATCGAAGATCTATACTTGCATCTTCGTGGAATTTACTCACATCACGCTACTCTGGAACTTCTTGCACCCTCGCCTTAATGCGCATTTGCAGTGTGTGTACTCACCATGAGTAATATGACCTGGGAATGCTAATGGCTGGGTTATCATAGGCCCGCTGGGGTCCCGATGCTGCAAAGACAGGAACGGTCCGATGTGTGTATACGATCCTACACGAACCGGGAGAAGTTAACAGTCCCGCATAGCTGCGCACAGCTTCCGCGACATGCAGTCTGTTGAATGAATAGCTATGTATTGGTTGCTACATGTAGTTCGATATACAAATCAATCAGAGGAGAAACGTTTTAGGAGCTTTATAATAGGTATCTGTCTATTGTAGTGAACAACTCGGCTAAAACTGACCTTGTGTCGCAGCCGTAGCCTTCGCCCGTTCCTCTAATTGTCGGATTTTGTCCCTGACGGAAACGTTACCAATGGAAGTTGCAGAACCACAAGAAGCGGTCGATGTGGCGCTCGCGGGCGCCAAAATAAATGAATCTACACTTGGCGCGCGCTCTAAATCAACAGAGACCCGAAGCGCCGTCATTGCAACATGAGGCAAACTCGTGTCTGTATTCGTGCTGGAAGCGTGGGTAGGAATATGAATAAAATTTCGTTGTTGAGCAGTGGTGTTCGGAGGCGATGTGGCAGCTCCAACACTGTTATCTCCCACAATCCTCGTGGCACAGTGGCCGCACAAAGGCCCAGGAGTAACTTCGACCGTGACTACCTTCTGTTCAGGCAGTGCGCGAGGACCGTCCGACGAGCACGCGGGTATCAACGACATAGCGTCGGTCGCCCTTGGATTCCGGTCGGAGGCGCTTCCTGGCCAGCTGCGCTCCCTGCGCCGAGTTAATGAATCTTGACTATTCGGATTCTCTTCTGGGCCTGGTGATGATCTTTCAGAAGTGTGATGTTGGGGTTCCTTAACGGCTGAGAGACCCCAAAAGCTCTGATCACTTTTCCCGTCAAGTACGGGGGAAATATTCAGGGAAGGATTCGGTTCTCCACTTCTGCGTCGTTCTTTTGCGGGCGTAGGGCCCCCCTGATATTGCTCATGTCGCGTGCGGCCATCTCGGTCCCCATTAAGATAAGCATTAGTAGCAAGGCGTGTTTTCTCCTCTACGCGAGTAGCGAAATACGACCGCTTCCGGAGTTCCAAACCTCGACGAGTCAAATTAGATCTAACACCATAGAAATCCGAGTTGGGGTCATTTTTCGCGCCGACTTCCTCCATGAGACTCTCCAGTACACCCGTTACTGAGTCATGATCCCAAATATCCATAGAGGGCTCATCGCTGTCATACTCAGGGTCGCCAATAAATTCTGTGAAGCTGTCCTGTTCCCGTGAAGCGTAGTAAAGATCTGAGAAGCCCGCATACACCAGGTCTGTTGGAGCCGAGGTGATAGCATGCTGTACAACTTCATCCGTATCGTCCGCCAGAGACAGGTTCCCGAGTTCAACCTCGTCGCAGTCTGAACACTGGAGAGCATGTCCGCACTGATCGCGTGGATAATTCTCGAATGAACCGTCAATAGCAGTGGGGTCTTCGCCTACACCAACACTGTCTTTATCGATAGTTCCCCCTGATTCGTCAAGTGACGAATTGAGATCTGAGAGCGGAAAGTCTCCAGGAGTTATTGGGGCCACTATGAGGTTGGTGCCTCGTCCAGAATATGGGGCCCGAGAGAGATGAGGGGTCTGTATTTGAGAGCCGGTTGGTTGCGCGGGGGGAGGATCGATAGAGAGGAAAGAGACGATCTTGACAGGTAGCATAACTTGGACGTTCGAAGCCAAACGTGTACCAGAATTGATCGCTACGCAAAGTGAATATTCCACTTCAAAGAGTTGTCCACGGGGCACCGTCAAAGCATCTACCTGCACCGTGTCAGAATTCGAATATCACGGATCGGGGCACAAGCCTCATACCGGGATCAAAATCGAGTGCTCAAACTCTGAGATCTGGCCCGGGCAAACGCCTAACCACCACCCTTTAGCGCTCGCATATCCTCTTACTCCCGAATGTCCAACCTCCAGAGTTGACTCTGCAATCTGCTTCGTTGACACTGACGGCCGGAGGGTGTCAGCATCTAGATCTACCTTATCGCCGGTGTCATATAGAAACAACGTCGTGGTACGATGCAGGCTGAGGGTCAACTCCTTCAATGTCTTGCTCGTATAGTTAGCTACTATGATCCTAACTTGACAAAGTTGGCCAGCGACCCAATGCAGTCGATGAAGGGAGGCCGTCAACTTTATCCGACCACTGTCAGGATCCTTTGACGGTGCCGCCGACATAGTTGCTTGAAGGGGTCGAAGTGCAGGTGATAGAATCGTTGTTGGATCTAATCGAGGCCATATTTCACAACTGCGGTAAAAGTGTGCGATGGACCGACGGCCGGATTCATCCATTATTTTGAGAGAACTGAAAAGAACGTCAGCGATTGGAGACAACGAGTGCTTTTCCACGTACACCATTGCAATATAGTTTAAAGATATACCTAACTGTCCTTTGAAAGAACCTCGAGCCTGCCCATTCTCTGCGGATAGGGAGAGGTACAATGCAAAAGGGAATGTGTGTTCCCCTTCTATGGCCCGCGAAAAGCCTTCCTCGTCGCAGCCAACCGCACATAACCCATCTAAGCTCGGAGTGACAGAAGACAACATTGCGGAACATTGGTAGAAACTTGATCTTGACTTGTCGCCGAGAGTTTCAAAGCCAATCACGCGTATTTTGCCTCCTGCGATAAAGACAGGTCCTTCTTTGCGTGTAGCCCCCCGGATGTAAATCTTGATATGACCACGAAGATAGCCACCCTGGACACAGACATTCGTTTGAGGGAAGATGTCCACCTCGACGCGAGCGCGTGGCTTGGCTTGTTCCAATGTGACGTGTCGATGGAATACAGCCGACCCAGAATCCACCCGAACAAGAGCGGCTTTCGACTTCAACCGCGCATTACGGTTCCCTAGGATTGACTTCAATTCTGCGGCAGCACGCGCAGGTGTAGCGTTCGCCGTCAGAAGTGTCCCATGACGCGATAAGGGGGGACCGCACAAAGAAAGATGCGGTTTTCTCGGTGAGCTATTGCGGGCGACCTGTTGCATGTTAATCTTAACGATTGAAGGGCGATGGCTTGCACCCGGCCTCAGAGACCCTCCGGTAGGTAAAGATCCTCTCCTATCACGAGGAGCGATTGTTTGTGAAGAAGCTGCAGGAAAAAACTGATGGCGGCACGGTCTATTTGACGTTGCTGACACAGATGGCTCGGAAATGGCTGGTTGAAGCTGAAGTTGGCCTGGATTCGGTTCATCGAAGCACAAGGTTCGCAGAGGTTGGTGATTATTATTGTCCATGAACACTTAGGGGCAATAGGTACAAGAGGTTGAAAGACACGAGGCGCAGAGACTAAAAATACACGAAGTCACAGTACAGCTACAAGTATAGATGAAGATCATTAATCTCTAGATGCACCCATCCATCGGAACGCAAGTGTCCCTTTCATTGGCCCTTACCAATGTCCAAGCACAACTTGCTCTCGATCAAAGCCCAGTTCCAGCCAATGGCCCTCATTCGAGCCTTGGTCGTCGCATAAGGCCTGACCACTAGGGGCAGTGAATCCGACGCGTTGGTATACCTTTCGCGCAGCGTTCTCGCGTCCGACGTAGAGTACAACTGCTTCTTTATTGTGTTTATAGAGCAAGCTGGCGAAGTCTCGATCAGAATCTGGCAACTGTGAATGGGGAAACACTCACATCTTAGTGACATAGCGGACCAGACGTTCTGCGCAGCGTTTTCCGCGCCATCTTGGATTCGTAAATACTTTCGTTATGGCGGAAACACTAGCGCTTTCTCGTGTGACGGCAACAATGGACGCAATCTCTTCCTTTGCACCTGGCCGGTTGATGGTATGGACCCAAACTTGCTTGTGGTTGATTAGAAACTCGGCTTCCTCGCAGGCTTTTTGGGGTGTTAGAATAAAAGGTGGCTGAAGGAGGTGCGTGAGCAGGTACTCGGAGAAGACAGGTACTCTGTACGTACCGATGTCAAAGCAAATCCGTGGCATAAGTCTGATACAGCATCCACATCATTCCTCTCCGCTAGCCTCAAGTCATACGATGTGTCTCCAAGAATGGTAAACTGCTTGTTTCGGAAACTTTGCTTGGTGCAGCGTGCATATGTCGCTGAGTAGTAAGGCTGGAGTTCGCGGGGGATGCCCGTCTTTTCCGTCCAGAGCTGGGAGAACGCAATAGTTATTGGGGCGACGGCGAACACAGAAAACACTCTTGTGCGACTGATTTCATCATAAAGGGTCGCCACCAGTCTCTGCAATCGAGGCATGAGGAAATCTGTGTTCGAGAGTGTTGCCATAGGAAGGGAGGAAGCAATGAAGATAGGCAATTTATTGCCGTGCGAGTCTTCGTTACAGGACAAAACAAGGTCAGGCGCAGAAACTTGAGCACCAGAGCTGCAGGTGATCCAGAGGTTATCATCCCCGAGAGTGCCATCAATCTCTTGTCTGACTGCTTGGGCTGTCTGCGGGTATATGATATTGTACTGCTCCGGGGATCCCTTGAAGAGCGGTTGACATGCATTAAGCAGAGGAACGGCAGAGCGAAAAACTCGGGTCTCGATCTGAGTGGTAGCGATGGGCATGGTCGAAAGATAGCGAGGCTTAGTGGTGAAATGGCCTGTAGAACCGACGAGGTTTTATATCACAAGCCCCGCATAGCATGAGATGGAGACTCTTCCTCGGGACGGAGAAACACGGCGTCCATTTGCATAAGGAGAAGTATTAGGAATGAGCATCCAGTGTATGCCAGTCGTAAATTGCTGTTGAGTTTGGAATACGCGCTGTTCAGCCTTTGCGGCTCCTTGGAAAAAATACTCGTACGTCATTGTGCAGATACAGGCTATTGCATAAGGGGCGATATGACTTGGTTTGACATAACCAGAAGATTCTATTTTCCGGGCGCGCGCTGGAGGTAGTCAAATTAGAACTAAGGGGCATTTAAACGCCCAAGAAGGTATGCATGCGTGGGAATCTAGTCAACCACAATGATAGGGCTTCTAGACGATGACCCGGTCTCCGATGTCCTCATCTACATAGACCAGCGCTATTGCATGACTCAAGAAAAGATTGCCAAGGTCCACGTTCATCACTCGCAACGCGCGAAGGCTCGAGATGGCGGAGACCGGAAAGTCGCATTCAAGGGCGTGTTAGACAATCCCCATAGGGTGTCTTGGTGACTATGGTTGGGTTTTTGGTTTCGAAGGAGAAAGTAATGAATGCCATTTTAGGCCCCCCGTATCCGCGAATGTTCAAAATTCAATTCTCGCCCAGCTCATGGAGATATTGGATGGTGTCGCCGAATATCATGGGAAGTGTTGCACCAACACCAGAAAACGAAAAAGACTTTCAGAAGTCAAAGATGACTCACAGCCTCACAATACTAAGAAGCGAGCAACTAGCAGAAACCTACCCGATATCGATCGAGATCTACCTTCCGAGGCGCGCGTGGATCATTTGGTGCTCCCCGATACTGCGGAAGGATCAGAACCTCCCTCCATCTTGAAATCCCTGGTCTGCGGTATCAATGCAGTTACGAAGCAGTTGGAGGCCCAAATCGAGAAGTGTCGGGCTAAAATGGTTCTCCAAATTGCCAATAACTCCAGAATAACGGAGGAGCGCAATGCTATGATCAAATATCTTTTTGTCTGCCGAGGGGACGTAGATCCATCCATACTCGTTGATCATCTTCCTCATCTCGTTGCGATATACAACGTACTACGACGGCCAGATTTACCCCCAATCACCTTAATCCCTTTACCAAAGGGGGCTGAAACAATTCTCGCCCAGGCGATGGGTGTCAGGAGGTTGGCTGCCTTCGCCATTGATGTAATTTTCAATTCCTCCAAGGAACTCGGTGACTGATTTTTTTTTTGCAGTCCAGTGCAGTAACAGCAAATGAACGGCTAGCGATGGCAAACACGATACCACTAGTGACAGCTCCGTGGTTCTCCGCAGGGCCCGCTAGGTCTTTCGTTCAAAGCCATATTAAACAACTGCGAACAACTGTCCCTCGGGACATGAAGGCAGCCAAGGAAGCACGAGTGCAAGGGAAAGCTATGGCAAAAGCACGCCGGCCATCATTAAGGCAGTAGAAGATAGTATCCACAGAAATAAATAACGCTCAATCAGGTTATCTACGATGTTTATTGGGCGGCGAACTGCAGTCGTATGTTCAATGTAGTCCTATCCTCAGGGTCGTCCTTGTGTCAATATAAGAATTCATCATTCATGGGAAAGGCTCATTACACAGCTCTTCGGAATTTGGGTCCTACATAGCCCCGTCACTCATAGGTGTGTGTAATGTGGGTACTCGGCTCGAGGAGAATGCCCAAGGACGCATGTTATGTGGCTTGGCAGAGTTGTCTCTGACGTAAAACGCGTGGTGTCACACTCATACTAACGATCCTGTCACGTTACAGTAATGAGTGTTTGATGAGCAATGGTTCTGCAATCTGGCTCTCCTTCAACATGTTCATCGCCATAGTAGGGCCCAGATTTTCTGGAAAGTCTACCATTGAAAACTATCTTGTCTCTAACAAGGGCTTTATCTCCCTCCGTATTAATTCCAATCCTTCGGAAAATGTCGGTGGCAAAGTAGATTTTGAGGTATGGGAGGTCTTTCTTGTTGTTGATTATACCGAGCGACATAAATATCTCATAAAGCGATAGGGCGACGACGTCCACACACCCTGGCCTAATCTTCCCGAGCAGTCGCGCAGAGAGCTCGACCAATTCCCAGTACCGCCCGTCAGAGCAGTTTCAAAACACCTCTCGTTTCTCTCCATGAGCCCGACCATGTCACATGTCGCGTGGGCAGAAGACCCTCAAGATCCAATGAGCTTTCCGGACCCTGCTACGATGTTAGATTATATTACCCTCAATTGGAGGGACAATTTTGTCACTGTCGATCTTTGTACGCGCAACCTGGTAGAGAGATTCGTCAGACGCCCCTTTTTTATGCTCGTCAAGGTCGATGCCCCTCTTCTGATTCGATATTCACGGTCCCAGAAGTACGTGATGTGTGTATTATTTGCCATGGATGACTCAATGAGCCATTTAACACGATAGGTACCAGGATCAACCACTCGAAGAGTTCCTGCGGGATGACGATGAAGTCGTCTTCGGGCACAACAGGAACGGATCAGATTCTTCGTCAGAGTCGCTGCGTAACATTCAAGACCTAATCGATATTAATATCAACAATAACTTCAACGATACCTCTGGACTACATGCTCATCTGGATGGTTTGAACCTATTGGACCCGCAACACCTCCGACCTAGCTGGGATGCATACTTCATGGTGCGGTTATCCTGATTCGGAACTTATTTCTGTTGAACAGAGGCTTTAGACCTTGGCTTCCTTGGCTTCTCGGCGATCAAATTGCATGAAGCGTCGTGTCGGCGCTGTTCTGGTTAGGGATAACAGAATTTTAGCTACAGGGTAAGGCACGGGGGCAAGTGTGTTGTGACATGGTCATTGATGTTGAACATTGTTGATCTTAGATATAACGGCACGCCTCGAGGATTGAAAAACTGCAATGAAGGCGGGTGTAATCGCTGTAACGGTACATCGCCTTCGCTCTCCTCTCCAAATGAGTGCGTTTGCCTCCACGCGGAGGAAAATGCGCTCCTTGAGGCTGGACGAGAACGTGTAGGGGCAAATGCGGTGCTCTATTGTAATACGTCAGTCGTGAATCATCATGCGGTGACCGAGCGTTTCTGATAGAACTTCGCCAGGTGCCCGTGCTTGAGGTGTACGGTCAAGATAATTCAGACGGGAATTAAGACCGTTGTATACAACTTAAGCTATAAGGTGTACGTCGAAAACTTTTTTGTCCGCGCAAAGAAAAGACGCCCTAACATTCTCCTGGTAGGGATGACGCCTCGGCATCATTATTCCAGCAGGCCGGTGTAGAGCTCCGGCGATTTGACCCGGCTCAAAGGCTCTGCCTTACAACAGCAGATGATCGTCTGGAAACCCGGGCGCTTCTTCTGTCACTCACTTAAGTTCGAGAACATAAGTGACACTGGAATGGCAATTCCTATCAATAAGATCTACTCTGCGGATATGATACCCAATATTACTTGGACATTGTCAACTACATCCCACTTTTCGTTATACAGGAATGCTACGATAGGATGATCTTCTCTGCACGTCGAAGACAGCACAAGCCAGACCGCATCCGCATTTTGTGTCATGGCGGCTTTGTACAACCTCCTTGCACATTGCTGCAACTCAGGATGAGTAGTCCGATTCAAGAATCGACGAAAGAGTACCAAGACATCCCAGAAGGAACGTTCATGGGGGTGAACGTCTCCTAACGCTGCAGTCATAGTGTTCAGAACTGCACGATACAGGCGATGGGAGTGCGTATAAGCAAACTCTGTACCAATAGCATCTTCTCTTCTTTGTATTAATGCGCTAGTTCTATCTGCAGCTTGTAGTTGCGATAGAAGCACCCTAAATTTCGGCCAAACATCATCCCATATCCTTCTAAACATGAGCTCTCCCATATATGTCGAAAGTGCTTCAATCAATGAGGCGGCAGCATTGACGACGAAAGTCTCCTGGTCGCTTAGTCTATTCAGGATAAATGGCCAAGCGGAGTGAATGGCTGGCATGAGGGCTGATGAAGGGAGGTTCGGAACCGAGGAAGCCAGAAGCATTAGGATGCGAGCGCGTATGACGGGAGAGCCGTGCGTAAGGAAATAGAGGGACCGAGAGACAATCTGTTTCGTGAGTGCTTGTGTTGGTGTGGGAGGAGGCTCGTCGTTCGTGTTCTCCACCCGTGCTGTCGCCTCTTCCTCTTCCTCATCCGCTCTCTCCCCATCTTGATTTTGCTTTGGCCCACCCCATGCTCGACGTGGTGCGGGTCCGTAGTCCTCCTTGCCTTCACCATCAACGCTGTGTTCATGGCGTTTGTGGTACCACCCAAAGAATTCTGAGAGGTCAGATAATCGAGCATATGGGGTATACGTAGGTTCCTTCTCGTGCTTTGATTCTACAGACACATCGTTTTTGAGGACTTTCGTGACTTCCACAAGAACGCTAACGAGGCCATCGACGAGGATGTCGTAGCCGTGGAATTCGTCGAGTCGATCAAAGCATTCTTCCACGACGTCCCCTGCTTTCTCGACAACATCACTACCGACCAGCCGTACAAGCATGACGAATACATGTGTTGCATCGACATCGAGCCACCGACGTGTGAGTCTGCGCGAAATCGCGTCCAGTACATAGTCAAAATTTGACAGGAGAAGGTTGGCGGGGGAGGCGTAGGACGTAGCAAGGGTCATGAAGTGCAAACTGGAGTACCCGGTCGATGCAAGGAACGGAACTTGTGATACGAGAGAATGTAGGACTGGATAGAGAACATGTATGAATAAGGATGAGGTGCGTGATTGGAGAATGCCAACGCAGACGGATATGACCTGTAGTGTCAGCACGCGATGATTGATTGGTTGATCAGAAGCTTCTGTTATTGTAGCTGGGGACGACCTAATGATCCTGAGATTCTCGTGTAACGACTGCCAGCCCCTCTTGTGCTCGACTAGAGAAGTGTCGGTTAGGACTTGGACATGATCTGTTAATCGTGCAGGCTCGTCGGCATCGCCCATCTGGTGATCCCATAGTTCAGGAAGATTCCGTGCGAGAGATCGGGCCAGTTTCTCCAGTCGCCGTGTGGTCTTCGGAGCGATGTAGTTGTTCCTGTCTTCGGACGAGAGGTTGACACCAGAAATCCCTTCTAAAAGGTGGCATGCACACCACATAGCAGCTACAGAGTTCTTCCCAACCCCGCGCTGACCTATGCCGATGAACCATTCCACTGAGTACAAACAGGTTTCACCTCCTGCGCCCCCAAGTGCCCGAAACATCTGTTCGATAGATTGGAGGGTATTACCACTCATGTTCTTCAGGAAGAATCCCGGGAAAGGGACGGATTGCGGATGGTGAGGGTCGTTCTCGAGCATAAGTTGCTCTGCAGAGGTCTGGACCACGGTGATTGGGGCCTCTGAAAACTCGAATACCGATAACAAGCTCCAGCCCCATTTTTCGATCCCACCGCTCGGTCCTAGGAGTTTCCCGATGCCTTTAGAGATCGCAGACGAGGGGTCAGATTCGCCCGGGGAAACCAGGCTACAGACTGCTGTTATTAGACCAGCCAGGTGTTGGACTTTGCTCTCTTCCCGGATAGAAATGAGGCGAGGGAGGGCCGAGAGATAATCCCTTATGTTTCGCATCAAGGTTTGTAGTAGAACTGCTTGAGATTTGCATGCATCGGAGAGCAGATGCGAGAGGTGCGAACGTGCCTCTGATGACACTGAATCGAATGGGGAATTGAACATGGAAAGGAGAAATGCAAGGAAAAGGGGTTGGGTCTGTGGCAAGGTTTGTGGGGTTGCTTCGAGCACGACCCGGGAAAACGATGCTAATGCACGAAGGGCTACGGGGGTCGGATGCCCTGTCAGAGTGTTAAGGTTGTTCATGGCGATATGTAGCTGTGAGGTCGTTCCCTTCAACCATGAAGGTGTTCTTTTGGTAGCAGAAGGTGAATCTGTCTTGCCTTGAAGTTCGATTACAGACGGCGTTACGAGTTCCGCGAGACTCTCCAAGTTTTCGACATTATGCAAAGCACCTTCCTTGATACAAATATCATCGCCGACAGTTCGGACGATAGCGATTTGCATAGCATGAAGGGATGCTGCAACGATCTCCCCATTGGCCCATTGTTTTTCTAGTTTTGTTCCCAGCGCTACCTTGGACATGGAGCTGACGACTCCAGGAAGAACCATCGGGAAGACTTGATCGGGTGCATATGATTCCAACAACACTCGCAGAACTTTGATTGATGTTTGTTGGAGCAAGAAGGAACGTGACTCCGAGATATCGATGATTGCACTGAGGGCTTGCCCAAGGATAGGGAGGAAATGGGGGGACTGTGCGTGGTTTTTGAATTCTGTCAGGCGCGCATTCGCTTGCATGGCTCTGATCGTAGATGGGGACTCTGTTTCACATTCTCGAAGCAACGTATGCAGACATTGTGCGGCAGCTACTTTCACCTCGTCATCCCTGTCTTTCCCTTTCCCTTTGTTTGCCATCCCGCCGAGCACGGAGCTACAAAGCATAAATATCTGTTCCCAGATTGCGATCTCGCAGTGCCACCACCAACTTTCCGAGAGAAATCCGAGTACAACGAAGATCTTCTCCAGAATTTGGTCAGGGATGGTTGAGGGGGCATTCCGTTGAAGGATGGATGATACTGGGAAGAAGATGTACGAGACGAGGGAAGGTGAAAGCTGAGGGAGCTCGATGCAATGCGTTTGAAGGATACTGGCCAAGTCGTTGAGGTATCGGAGGCAGTTTGGGATCGAAGATGAAGTGAGAGAGGCGGAGCCCAGGAGGGCCACACAAGTGGGTTTGACCTGGAGGCCTCGTCGTCAGTCAAATTGAAGGCAGTACTCAGGTCGGCCTTACTATTGTGAAGAGGTTCTCGGACATTGGCAGTCTGGAAACAGTAAAACAATTGGTCAATCAAACAATATTCCGAGTATCCGCAGCATGATACTTGTCATCTGATGCAAATGTAAGCATACAAACTCAGTTCTTGAAAGTTGGTACATACATAGGCGAGGCGTACCAGCTAAGACAAGTGAATGAAGATTGACGTTGGAACTTCGGGCTCGGTGAAGCTTGAAGGCGAATCAGTCCTGTCACGTGTCAATTACAGTTGATCGAAGTATCGATACGCGATTACACCCTCCAGCCAACGCCTCGTATCATGGCTAACAGCTGTAATTCAATTGCGAACAGACGATGGCCGCTTGTCTATTCACGGGTGTTCGCACTTCCTGATCCATTGGAACAAATCGCGTTTCGTCACGTGTCCATTACGGCCGAAACCATCGAGTATCATTCACGTGTTATGTTGCCAACCTAGGACCCAATTCATGTCCAAATTTCTGAATGGCAAGCGGCGAAACCTTCTCTAAGGAATCATGGGCCAAACCCTGGTAAATATTGAAATGTCGGCACGAACTCTCGCAAATGTTTTTAATTTTAATTTTAATTTTAATTTTATCTTTATTTTTAGCCCAAGTTTTGATCGCGCTCCATCTGTACAGTTCGTATGATCGGTTCTGCATTTGTTTGGGTTTCCCATTCAAACATCCGAGCAGCAAGCAACATGACTCCTTCCCTCCATGTTCTTTCTACAAGAACGTATACCCCGGTAGTTGTCCCTTAAAAACGCAGACGACTTGCAACAATCTCCTCTGACAATTACCTCAACAACCTTTTTCAAACCTAACCCTGTTCGAACCCTTCACTTCCTATGGACAACGGAAACCCACCTCATATCCTTTTGGTTGACTCTTACTGCTCCTTCGCATACAAGTATACCTCATTCTCACCGGTGCACCACATGTTCTGACCATTGACCCCAGTCTTGCAGCGTTGTGCAAGAAGGCCATTCCATTCTCCGTGCTACACGTAATCAAGAACGATACCCACAGTATTAAGGATTTACTCCCAGTCCTTCGCCAGTTTTCAGCTGTCGTCGTTGGACCAGGACCTGGCTCACCCAATAAACCAACCGACATTGGTATCGTGCGAGACTTATGGAAGGTGTCAGAAGAGCATTTGGTGCCGATATTCGGAGTCTGTTTGGGACAGCAGAGCCTGGGCATCGAGCATGGCGCTAGTCTTCACCGCCTAGACACTGTGAAACACGGCCAGGTTTCTATCGTTCGTCACACTGGCACCGAGATTTTTGAAGACTTGCCAGAAGTTAAGGTTGTGCGATATCACTCTCTCCACGTTAAACCGCTCGAG
The DNA here is from genome assembly GCA_015584085.1 of Macrolepiota fuliginosa MF-IS2. NCBI lineage: Eukaryota > Fungi > Basidiomycota > Agaricomycetes > Agaricales > Agaricaceae > Macrolepiota > Macrolepiota fuliginosa. The sequence goes on along the minus strand of MU151056.1, from coordinate 144,586 downwards.
GGAGGAGATATAGAAGTGCTGGCATGGTCGGAGGACGAGGAAAATGGGAAGGTGGTGATGGGCATGAGGCATGTCAAAAAACCGTTCTGGGCAGTTCAATATCACCCGGAGTCTGTTTTGACGGATGGAGGAGGTCTCAAGGTTGTTCAAAACTTTTGGAAGCTAGCACAGGATTGGAATATGCAGAACCGATCGTGTTTTGTGCCTCAGCACGGACTGGACCTCATTCACTCCCACATTTGGCCTCGCATCTCACAACAATTTGCAGCGCACATGTCCCAAAAGCCTCCCAACCGCGTGCACTATGCTTCCATCAATGTGCCCGACCTCTCCATTCTTCACCTGTGTGAGAGCCTTGGTGCTCATGACGACTCCAAACCCTTTGTATTCCTCGACAGCGCTGCCAATCCTGGACGGTTTTCTATCCTTGCATGTTTAAACAAGTCGTCCCCCCAATTTACCCATTATGTGCATGAAAATTATATCACTGTCACTGCGGGGACCCTCATTCAACAGCACGAACTCGTCGGCAAGGACTTTTGGACATGGCTTGACGAATATCGGGAGTCGCGTAAAGTCACTGGTGGAGACGCAACCGTCCCATTCTGGGGCGGTTTTACCGGATACCTGACTTACGAGGCTGGTTTTGGCGGCTTGGGTGTGCCTGTCCCCAGACGGAATGGTCATAATGACACCGAGCATCCCGACGTCAACCTTGTTTGGATAGATCGCAGCATCGTAGTTGACGCGTCTACCTCCAGGGTTTGGGTTCAGTCACTGCTCGCGGACGACGACCAGTGGATCCAGAATATGGTCAAACAAATCGCTTCATTGCCTCAGAGTTCAGCAATGCCTTCCACTCCATTGCCTATGGTTGAGGATCAGGTCTCTGTAAAAATCCCCGACCATACCCAATACATCTCGAACATCGAGGAATCAATGGAATGCCTTTTCTCTGGGGACTCGTACGAACTCTGTCTTACGGATCTCACTCGCATCACCGTGACCCAGGAGGCAGCCATCCCAACCTGGGAGAGGTACAAGTACCTGCGGCAAGTCAACCCAGCACCTCATTCTGCTTACCTCCGCCTCCGTCCTACGACATTCCTCTCATCCTCGCCTGAGCGGTTCCTCTCTTATTCGCGATCCCCCGGTGCTGTGTGCCAACTTCGTCCCATTAAAGGCACGGTACGCAAACTCCCGCACGTCACCCGCGAAGTGGCAGAAAAGTTGTTGGCTGGGAACCGGAAAGAGATCGCGGAGAACCTGATGATTGTAGACCTCATTCGCCATGACCTGCATAACGCACTTGGAGAGAACGTGAACATGACCAAGTTTTGTGGAGTGGAGGAGTATAAGACAGTATGGCAGCTTGTGAGTGTTATCGAGGGCTCTCTACCTGGAGGTACGCCTATTATGGTCGATGATGGTTTGGGATGGGAGGTCTTGAGGCGCAGTCTACCACCAGGTACGCTTTGTCATTCTTTTGGATGATACTATTGCTGATCGCATTTGCATTACAGGCAGTATGACAGGAGCACCCAAGAAGCGTAGCATTGAGCTCCTTCAATCCATCGAAGGCCACGAAAGAGGTCTTTATTCAGGAGTATTTGGTTATTGGTGTGCAGGAGGCGGTGGTGATTGGTCCGTAACCATCAGAAGTTGTTTCCTTCACGACTCGAAGAAAGGTAGTGATGAAGAATGGGTTGTTGGTGCTGGTGGTGCTATTACTGCACTCTCTGATCCGGAGGCTGAGTGGGAAGAGATGAAGGCCAAGCTCAACGGCGTCCTCCGCGGCTTCGGTGCCTCCTCTTGAGATACCTACTGATATGTTTCCAACGCTGTTGGTATTCAATGAATATCATAGACAAACATACAGAATGTATAATAAATTTCCAGTGGAAATTCTCTCTTGTATATAGTTAAGTTAAGCGCGACACAGTAATCTAATAGACATACCTGTAAACCGTGGATCATTGATCATCAGGCTGCGGAAATGTTGGTTCCCCTCGTTTCTAGGTTCCCAACACCTTAATTTCAGCCAACCGGTCCCACACACCACAAAAAGATGCCGATAACCTCGTCAACCCTAATGCCAATACCTCAACAAACCCACAAACCTATTTCCAGATCAAAAACTTACACTGCATCCAATAACCCAAGCCTTCGACAGGCCCAGGGCTGTGCGTAGAAGCCAGATCCTCGCCAACATCAGACGACGATTCGGGCTTTCGCCACTTATGCTCTACAATCAAGTCCATCACCGGTTGACGCACACCGTAAATCCCCGTTTTCCCCTCGCTTGCTCGACCACTACGAACTATAAGGACCACCCCGTGAGCTTCTATTGCGTCACTCCCTGAGGCCTGGTCCTTGATACCCCATTTGTTTCTGTTTTTACCCCAGAAGCCTATTCAGCTCTTCTTTTCAAGCCTAGTTAACTACTGGGTCTAGCTTCAATCGCCACCCCTCGAAAACTCCCCCACGCTTCGTCGGAGAGATGATCATCCTAAATGAAATGTATGTTTCAATCGCATAGCGGTGACAACCGCAACGATATTGACTTTGAGAACTGTCTACAGCGAATCATTGAAATCAGAGAGCAGCGCAAGCTTGTACCTCCTCGAACCTCCTCCAAAACACCCACTCTCTGGTACTATTCTGAGCGCAAACTCGTCGTCCGTTAGTCTTAGCCAGCGGACACCTCTACCACCGTCGCCGCCTCAGAGGAGTTTGCCCCAGCCCACCACACCGCCTGGGCATGTACACTTCTTTACCCTAGCTTTCGCTGCTAGTACACGACAAGGGCTGATAGACGATTCTCATAATAGATATCTGGAATCAAAGCGGCCAGCAACATCGATCACATACACTTTCACCCCCAAAGTAACACCTTCAAATAGTATGATCCTCTCTGCTCCTACATACACCTCTGCGCCACAAGACCCCTACTATATTTCCGTGAACATGAATTGCTTCACCCCGACGTCATACATTACGACCATTTGCCGAGGTTCTTGGGAGGGTGAGACTGTAGGCGAATTCGAGTGCGTCATTTGTTCTTTCGTCGCTTTCATATGCTGATAATCATGAATGATGGTTATGTAGGATGGGTTTGACGGTTTCAAAGAGGCAGAGTACAGTGTATACTCGGGGTAGAGAATATTCGTTATCAGATTTGCTAGAGACAAACTTCCGGTTGATCAAGACAGTATGTCCTCCCCCGCTTCTTCAGATGGTGCTGATTTCTGAACCACCCCTTAGACATGGTCATGGAACATCATGGATGAGGATAGGAACGTGATTCACTGGGACGATTCCAGTGGGAATGGGATGCTGACAGTGAGCATCTGTGGCCAAGTTTTGCTTGATTGATCAACTAAGCACCCCTTCAGTGTTTCTCATCTAAAGACAGAGTCCGGGGGGACCTTCTTGCTAAATTTATCCCTCCATCTCATCCAAGAAAACATGGAAAGACTCCAGAGTTTACGAGGCTGGAAGTGTTACCACTGGGCCATGATTTCATTGACGACATTGTCATTTCATCCCTAGTCATCGAACGTTGGAGAACAACACCAACGATACCCCATGTGTCAAATCCTTTGACGTGAATTTCTTGATATACATATGGACATACATTCCAAATATGCAAACCGCACACTGAATTTCTGTATAATTATAATGTATTTTGTCTGCGGGTTTAGGCCATGAGTGCGATGTGCTTGAGTTCGCTAGTTGAAGAATGAGAACGATTCATGGGGGGAAAGGAAACCCTCACTTTTGAACTTGCCGACCCACTTTCATTGGCTCATAGACAGCGTCCTCGAGGTGATCCTTGCCAAGGTTAATATGTTTAGCACGCAGCGCCTGAACTCGATCGGCAAGTGCAGGTATAGCGACCAGGTCGAAATCGGAGGAGAGGTGCCAGAAAAAAGTGGAGGAGATCCGGATAAGGGGTCGATCAGGAAATTCGGCCGTACGCTTTTCAATTGTCTGCAATATAATGTCAATAAGCTCAAGCTTTAGCCTATGGAACCACTCACAGCGACAGTGTTTCCATTGACAACCACCTCGTGATAGCCAGCTTTGATGAGGCCCCCAGTTAGATGTTCAAGTTGCTTTCCAGCTTGAACGAGAAGGTTATTGCCGGGTGGTATTCGAACTGGAATGCGCTTTCCCGTGTTGCGCGCCCAGACATGTAGACCGGGGTAACGCGAACGGCCATGAATAGTGAGGAAGTTGAGATCGGAGTGGAAGCCCGCAAGAATAGTGTCCTTTTGACCATACTTGACGAGGTCCGAAGCTGTTGGCGCAAGTAAATGGGGTCTGCAGATACACGTATGAGCTGAAATCCTGGGGCAGACGGTCATACTTTACCCATATCGTCCGGCTTCGCGGAATGTTTCCGCTGGTAGATCGAGACCGACTGCGGTCATCTCGGCAAGATCGGCAACGCTGGGATGAACACTCAGCACTGAATGAGCCAACAAAATAGTATCAACGACTGACGCAGTCTTCATGGCATTGCCCCATTGTTCCATGGTGGATGTCCAGCGTTGCTTAAGACCTTCGGCTTCTGGAATGACATTAGGTGCGTTTAAAGCAGGAAACTGGGTCTCATAAGGGGGTGCCTCGTTCATCTTCCAGAAGAACCTGCATTTCGGGTCAGGTTGGTGTGCAGAGATATCCAAAGGTCTCTCCGCGGGGTCAAGTTTCTCGATGATCCGGAGACAGGGTTCATCAACAGCACACTTTGGTTTCTCAGTGTTCTCGAGTGTGACGCCGACCTGGTAGCTGAGTTCAGGTCGTTCGTCCTTCTTGAGCTCAGCTTCTGGTTGGGCAAAGTAGTCCTCAAGGAGATCAAGGAAGTGCGAGTTGTCGTCTTCGGAGACGCGCGAGTCGTGCAGAACGAGAGCGCCGTAGACAATCAAGGAGTCCGCAGCCTGGTTACGATGACAGCATGGCATTGATGAGCGAAATGATAGATGATCGAGCCAATCTAACCTTTTTGCACTCCTGGATGAATGTGTTGGAGCTGCGAGGCTCTGAGAGGAAGACATCGAGGTCTACGACTGGGAGATCCATAGAGACATCTTGCAAGGCCATAGTGGAAGATTATCAGGAGAAGTCTTGTATCTGCTGACTGCCATATAAGTGGCCGCAAGACCATACGCCATTCAGCCATTCGAAGAAGAACACAGCCACGGACGCGGCTCGCGATGGTGTCGGATGTAATTTCCTTTTTAGGACTGCTTATAATCTCCCCACAGGCGAACGCCGCCTTGACTCACGCTGTACACGCTTTCCACAGCCCTACCATCATGATCAAGGTATCTGTCCCCCTCAGCATTTTTATTCTACTCTCCTCCTTACAATGCATAGATATGGAGTATGAAGAAGGACGAGAATGCGGCGGCGAGGAAGAAGCCGAAGACCAGTGCTGCTCAGATTCGAGTCCAGAAAGGTGCGTGCTCGTGCGTCGGTGTCGTGTGGCCTGTGTTCATTGTTTTTCTCTGGCTTTGATAGACCTTACTGAGCTCGATTTACCTTCAACAATGAAGACACATTTCGCCGATCCTGCTGATCTCCTCAACTTCACCCTCACCATCACCCCCGACGAAGGTTTGTGCCGCTCGAATGTCAAAAAAGTGAGCTGAGCTCACCCATGCACTTCTTAGGCATGTACAAGGGTGGCACTTTTAAATTCTCTTTCGCCATCAACACCAACTACCCCCACGAACCCCCCAAAGTCAAGTGTACACAGAAGGTCCGTACAGCACCTTGGTGATACATTCAACTAACCCGGATACCATAAGATCTACCACCCTAACGTCGATCTTGAGGGCAACGTTTGTCTCAACATCCTGAGAGAAGACTGGAAGCCCGTTCTTAACCTTAACTCGGTCATGGTCGGTCTACAATACCTCTTCCTTGAGCCCAACGCAGATGATCCTTTGAACAAGGGTATGTGTGATCGATGATCAGTGTTGAACACCCCTGATTCACTCCTCCCTTACAGATGCTGCCCAGGAGATGAGCAAGAACAGGGACCAGTTTCTATCCAATGTCAAGATTTCTATGCGTGGTGGACGTGTGGCGAGCAACGTTTACGATAACGTGCTTGCGTCATGACGAATGACAAGACCCTCGTTCTTTTCCAGTCTTTTCCGGTTGATCTCGTTGCTTCCACTGTACACTGCACACCACTATCATCTCATTTGGGCATATCTTCCTTCCTGTTTGTTCTCCTCTCATTGACTCGTGTGATGGTAGATGTATTGTAGATCGTGCCTCCCGTTTCTTTGAGCAGATAGATACATATCACCACCACCATAATACGACTCCCCTCGTTAATTTCTTCAGCTTCCACGATAGGTCGTAAAGGAATACGGGCTGATGAGCAACGGGATATGATAGTGTTCATTCGGATTCTCAATAGCGAACGAGATCTAACGGAGAATTAGTGTGGGTCGAGGAAGTAGGATAACTATGCCTACCTCGACCCAGGGATAGAACGACTTCCTGTTGGTCCTCTCGAAATATTGCTTTGTCTTGAATACAACTTTGTATACTTGCCCCATCTCTGGATCAGTCTTCTCTTTTGCCGCCTCCTCCGAATCCCGGGGTGGCAGAAGATCAAGGCAGCGACCATCCGAGTTAGTTACCCTGGTCAAAGATTATCAACCAGCGTAGCGGGAGGTAGTGATACGAGTTCACCCTTTAGCTAGCGGCTCAAAGGAATCAACTCCAGCACCAACAACTGAAATCTGGAGAAATTGGAGATTGATTTCAACGCCCTCGGCAGGTTTGCCCGTCGATGCGTCAAGTACTAAAGAAATTACATGTCTATTCGGGATAGAATGGGACAAGATCCCTAACATACCGTGGCAAGTAATAGGTGATTTTGACATGGCTGCTGTCCAGAAGCACTAGAAAGGGCCTGAGGTTATAGGGCACGGGGAGGGGAACTGAAGATGATGATATCATCCAATAATAAATATCATCCAATTTGGGATACATCCGCTCTGGCCAAAAAAGTCTCCTCTGATTTTCGACCATGCCATCTAACATCGACGCCCCCCCGCTTGCAAAGTACTTTGCTTCCACTGGTGTGTGAGATTGAGCTTTGCTCCTTCCTTTGACGTGTCCTGAGGCATCTACTGTAGAAAAAAAGACGCGGGATAAGGCGGTCAAAAACCTTGTAACATTTCTGTCAGAGGCACCCGAAGATGCACTGTCGAAACCTGAGATGGATAAATTATGGAAGGGAATCTTCTATTGTGCGTTTCCACATATTCCCTTTGAACGTACGGGTTTAATGTAGATAGGTTTTTGGATGTCGGACAAACCACTTGTGCAGCAGGCGCTGGCAGGTGAACTCGCAGAACTGCTTTTGACGATCACGAGTACCACGGCCTCTCTCGCGTTTCTACGAGGCTTCTGGGTTACAATTGTACGGGAGTGGAATGGCATTGACCGATTACGGTGTGTTCCTCGGACGTTTTTACGATTGGCGTATTCTCATTGTCCCTAGAATTGACAAGTTCTACATGCTTGTACGACGATTCGTCAACGTATCTTTTCGCCTTTTGATAAGAGCCAACTGGGAAGAACAAGTATGTTCTGTGTATAATGATATGTTGACATCAAAAGGAGGGCCTCTATGGTACGTCTATTCTCTTATTCTCTGCATCTTGCTTGATCTCCCGCAAGCCCAACAGATACTCGTGTACCCATGGGACTCTCCAGCCACCTCTCCGACATATACGTTGAGGAACTCGACAAAGCCCTTGCATTGACCGCAGAACAATTGCCCCTTCCTGCACCCCTTGGCGTACTCCTCGATCCTTTCTTCTTCCTCATGGCTCAGACATCTAATCTCACGATATGCAAGCGTGTCCAGGCATCGCTCCTAGAGCCTCTGCTGGAAGCGTTAGCACCCACGCCCCGCTCCGAAGACGAGCCGGCACTAAAACGCCTACGCAAAGAAACTGATCCGTACCCCAATCTCGTTGCAAATGCGTGCATTAAGGATCCTAAAACATCTGGTCCCCTAGACAGCACGGTGCTAAGGAAGAAGTTATTGAGAGCAGTCTTTGAGGTTGCGAGTCTGCCGGAGACAAAAGATGCTAGCCGTCGGAAGATGTATGCGATATGGAAGGAGGGGGCGGAGGAAACGGAAGAGGATGAATAGGTGGTTGAAGCGAGATCACGTTGCTACATATCGCGTCATATATAAGCCCAGTATTATCTATCATACAACTGGAATCTCACGGATGAATCGCTCGTTTTCCCTTCCCTCCCATGTCTTCACTGCCCCTTGACCTGCATATTGCGATTCTGGGCTTTCTGCCTCCATCTAGATGTCGGCTCAGTGAGGATGTTGCAGTACGGACCCTGGTGAACTACTCTCAGACAAATTCACTACTTTGGGAGGCGGCGTCACTGCCCGTGGTATGGAAACCACACTACCGCACGAGATACTGTCATTGTTGCCCAAGCACAGAGAATCTCAGGAAATTTCGATATGAAGGAAATTGGAGGTTAATGTATTATGAAAGATACAGGACTGACAGGGTCGCCCTTGAGCTTCTGCGAGACATAACGCTTCTACGAGTAGGACGGGGTGAAAGGGCTGTGATGCTGTCGAAAATCGGCCTAGATGTGTGGGATGTATTGGACATCGAGTTAAAACATGTCCCAGCAATCCGGGCGCTGCCCGACACAGAACCACCATATGCGTTGACGCGGCACTTCTGGACTCGCAGAATGTTGGACGTTATAGCGAGGGAGGAGGCTATCGAGGTTTGGGGGACCCTTCTTGGGAACGCGGATGTACCTATGGAGAAGAGAGCCTCATTCGAGCAGACGATGCTGGGATTATCGGCATTCTTTGGGGAGTCACTCAGCGAGGTGAGTATAGGGACAATTTCCCAGAAGGGAACAATTTTTGAAGATTGGCAGACAACACGGCTACTCGACGACATGGAGGCAGAATGCCGGAAGTGTGTGCAGAAGAAGGGGTTAACATTAGACGATAAATCCCCTGATTATAGCGTGCCTGAATTGTGCAAAGCTATATGTGGGTTCATGGTTGGCAAAGGCTTTGGACCATCCCTGAGTGAGTCTTTTCGACTATGAGATCTGGCACCAGACAGTGACTCTAGTCTAATAGACAACATGTTCTTCGACGTGCTCAACCATTTTCCTCACACATATTTGACAACCAACAAACGCACATTACCGATTGCTCTCATCCACGTATTCGTCTCTTTAGCGAGGAGGCTGGGACTAGACGCTTCGCCAGTCAATTTTCCGGAGAAGGTCCTTTGTAACGTCCGGTCACCGCGAGGAGATGGCCCGTATCATATCAACGCCTTCGTCGAAGACGCCGAAAAGTGTATTATCAAGATTCAGGATTTGGGTCTACATCTGTCCGACCCACGGCTTCTGGACTCGATTTCACAGACGTACCTATCTCGGTATCTCGACCCTGCAGACCCATCTACCATGCTCCTGCGCGCAGCGAGAAATATCCTCGTTTCGTACTCACATGCCCCTACTCTCTCTTATGATGTCCGACAGAGATGCTTGTACTTGGCAGTTGTGGTACACCTGATGTTTCACGGCGACATTGAGGTTATAGCGCGGATACTGAGAGCCGTTGATCTTCGAGATGTGGACTGTACGACGTTCTTGTTGGATAAATTGGCACCAATATTACCGACCCCGACGAAACGTCTGTTGGAAACACATTGTAAAATCATATTGGATCATGAGGCTGTCGATGCAACCAGGGTGCAGACTCGGCATGATTCGCCGCCAGTGCAGTATTGTGTTGGATTGCCATTTCGGCATAGGCGATATGGATATATTGCTTGCATTGTCCGTTGGGATGTAAGCTCTTCAAGAGTCTTGGATATTGACAATGTTCGAGGTGACTAACAGTTTTGACAGGCAATGTGTATGGCTGGTGATCTGTGGATGGATCAGATGGGGGTGGACAACCTAGATAGGGGAAGACATCAACCGTTCTATACAAGTTTGGTTCTAGATGAAGGGGCAACGCAGAGATGTAGGTGGACTCCTCGGCGTCCGAGAAAGCAGGACTAACTTGTATGGCGTGCAGATATCGCAGAAGAAAACATAGAGCCTATTCCACTTCCAGAGGGATACATAGAGGAGTTTTTTGAGAAACACCCGAATATGGCGATGTACTTTCAGTCCGTAGAGATGGAAGAGACGTCAGAACTGACGAACAAGAAGCGGTGGAGGTTTGTTTTGAGTCCAGAGTCAAGGGCAAGCTATCCAGAAGACGATACAATTGGGTCATCTTGGGTGAAGGAAGGCACTTTACCAGAAGTGACAGCATAGTTGCAGGGAGAAAGTGTTGTATTGTTGAAATTTATTTATGGATGCGTTAAAAATGTGTGACGTAGCGTGACACAACACGCCTTTCTTTCTCTCCTTCGCCTAATTGCTGATCCCATCCCCTCCTATGCATCAGCTTTGAGATCAAAATGACCACTTTCGTGAATAGAAATGCTGCATCTTATTACCGCCCCCAGCCCTATGTTCCTCAACAGCCGGCGCAGGCAGTACAGCGGGCAGTTCCCGATGTGAGGGATGACTATGAACGTGAGTTATATATACAAACCCTATACACTGACCTACAACTGTTGGCCTGCGTTTTAGGATGGTATACGGAGGGAACCCCACACAACCGAATGTCACTATCTCTCCGCTCAGGTATCCTCGGAGAAGTCGCCTGGGCGCTTGACCGCCTTTGTCGACTATGCCACAACGAACAATTCGTCTTTCGATCAATACCAGGGCTCATCGACGGGCTTTTCGACTGGCCAGAGTGGTATGCAACGGAGGGGTATAAGCAATGCGCAGAGGAAGGCATACTCTTCTCGCCCTCACGGGACCTCGTCCAAAAGCGCCGTTTTGCGCTGGAGTCACTTTTCGTGCTTCGGAATGCGGCGTTAAACGAGACCAACGCATGGGATTTGGCAGTGCATTCGCACACAATGATACTACTCCTGAACGCGCTATTCAACCTCGATGCAAACAAGGATGAGAATGTGGAGTTCGTGCTATACACCCTGGATGTTTTCCAGGTTCTTGCTCCAAGGATGATCATCCACGCCAACTTGCTACCAAAACAAAACCCGCTTCCCTCCATCTTAAATATCCTCCGAACAACGACCAACCGCTCGATGATTATTTCTGCAATGACGGCTCTTACTACCCTATTCTCCAACCCCTCCAACATCTCGCAGTTAACGACCGATTCTCCTGCCCTAGCAGCTGCCATTCGATATCTCCCTCTATTCATGGACATACCCCTTGTAGACGCCTGCCTCAATTACTTGTACGTTCACATATCGCATCCACCATTTGCGAGGGCATTCTTACTGCACCCCGGGATGCAGAGCGTGTTGAAGCTGCTTGTGTCGTTCATTTTACATGAACAGTCTTCAGTGGAAGAGAATATTAGTCTTGATGTCACGGGCTTGGTGCATACAGTTGCATCAACAGCGACGCACACGAAGGACCACGAGCTGACACAAGAGGAGCTTGATGGCTTGTTGGAGCTGAGCGAGCCTCAGCGGTGTTATGAATGGTACGCCCCAAAATATCGACTGGATCCTTTTCTCCCTCCTGACAACCGTTTAGGATGAAACACATGTTCGTCGCAAAAGCGGATGGCGAGCTTACTCAAGTAGACTTCTGGAATCTCTATAAAGACACCTTTACTCCCCATGCGGAAAAATGTGCCCTATTGGTCGCGTCAGACGTAATCAAGAACGTCAATAATGTCTTCCCGCAAGCTCAGGCTATGGTACTCCAAGGGCCTGTGCAAAGATTCGTCGTGCGCGGTGTAGACAGGCGAAAAGACGCTACAATAGTCGAGCGCTTTAAATGCCAGTGGGATCGAAGCCAATGCCAAGAGGTGGCATTTCAAGCTCCTAGTGACCTTTATGACCACCTACTTGAACATCTCGTTGCTGCAGACGGTGCTGAGCATGATTGCTCGTGGGCCACATGCTCCAAAACGAACCTACCAAAATCTCAACTTCGTTCACACATCCTCACCCATTTGTCGACCAGCCAACCACTACAAAAGCATCCATCCCAGAGCGACACAATAACTCTCCCTTCGAGCGGCGCACAATTCCCTATAGCAGACCCAACTTCTAGACCTGTTCCCCCGCTGCGTAGTACCGTTATCAACTATACGAGGCCGAAAGCCGATCCTCCTTCGCCAGCACTCACAGCACTTCTGATCATTCGTATTCTCTATCGGACGTCGTTTGCTTCAGCCGATGCTGCGCCACGCGCTGACGTCGACCACTTTGGGTTCCCTGGTCTCGTTGAAGATACAAGTGATCCAGATGACGCTTCAGACGCAAACCTTGGTGGGGACGATAAGGAAGGTGAGATGAGAGGACGAAAAGCATTTGTTGGGATCAGGAGGATGCTTGAGAACGTGAATATTTATGACTCGGTACTGATGAGCTGGGTTGCGGAGATGGCTGAAATTGGTGTCGCTACAAGTAGTTCTCCTGAGGCATCACCACCATAGAAAGCATTGTGATATGACATGTACACTGTATTGTATAGTCTTGTACCACGTATACTCGGAGCCGTTCCTCCGTGATGGGATCTCTTGTGTCTAATTTTGGATTGAGTCAAACGCTTTTGCTGGATATCCGTCATGACCTTCACGTGTGTGTTGAGTCGCAACACACTGCCATGAACTTCCCTCGTCGAGCTTCGCAAGTGACACCAAAGATTGTGAACTTGTACTCTCAACTCTTTCAAGGCATCCCTATCACACAAATACGCAGGCCCAATCAAACAACCGACCAATTCTATGCGGAGCTGCTCACACTAAATGTAGACCGAGCTTTTGTATCTGGAGAGCTGAAACGAGCATCGAGAGCCGCTTGTATGGGGTCTTTAAAGGTTACAATCTCCAAACAGAATACACAGGGGCGCTAATTACCGGAATAGGTGTTCCTGAATTCTTTGTTCAAAGCGTGTATACATTGGGCACGTTCAGGCAGCTACGGTGATGTCAAGAAGATCCATGCATTGGAAACACTCGCTATCATTGTGCGCGGCATATTTTTGAAGTCTCTGTCAGGATGGGAAAATATGGAAGTATTGGCTGGGAGTGTCAATGAAAGCGATGCAGTGTTTATGGTACGTATGCATACATGGAAAATATAGCTGCATGCTGAGTCTCATGGGTATATGTATACAGGAATTCACGAGTGTAGTTGCCGACATTATGTCGGATAGCAGGGCGCCAGGTGTGCTACAATCTCCCCTCAATTTGATATAACATACCCATCTATCCGTGCCTAGTGAATACCCGACATTTGGCTTTGCAGCTAGCGCTTACATACGTATGCGGAGCGGGACAGACTAGCCTTGGCTCATACTTCCTGAGGCAAGATTTCTTCCCCATTATCATCGCGGTCAGTCGTGTTTAATGCGCTGACGCTGATTTTTTGAGCTCACCTCGGCACAACAGTTCGTGAAAACTCCAGAAACGGAGAAATACACATTCGAGGCTATACTATTTTTGTGCATGCTTGTCAACTTCCACCGCTCGGACGCAGCTCGTTTGAATTCATATCTCAGAAGACTCTCGAATTGTGATGATGTAGAGTTCTTCGAGAAGGTCGACTGGGCTGTGGATTTCGCACTGAACGCTGCGGTTCAGTAAGTTCCTTCAAATTTAAATGATCGCAGTATTCAAATCTACATAAGGTCATATAGGAAACTGTCTGACGATACCCCTCCCGAGAATTTAGCTACAGGGATTGTCTCGCTTTTTACTTCCTGGCGCCCGGATAAAGCGCTTTCAGCGACACCCATTGATCCCCCGAAGGAGCTCTTCAAAGACCAGTAGGGGCAATTTATTTATTTTGTGGGAGGAACGGTCACTCACGATGGGATGCAACAGACCAATTGAAGCCGCAGTCGCCCTCTTCGCCATATTTGAAATGGTGAACTTGAATAGGGTATTTCCTTCTGTCCTATGTCAAACTATGCCTTCCATCAACCCAGGGAAAGCGAAATCAGGACGACAAGCACCCCAGGCGGTTCTGTCAACGACTATCACCTTGTCCTCTTATATCTTAGCTCATGCATCTTCGACTGCTTCTCCCCGGGTTCTGGCCTATGCTAATCTTTCACTCAGGACGCTGCTTAGTTTTCTTGAGAACTTGAAACCTCTGGGCATCCTTTTTGAACCTATTGCGTACATCGTACCTCTATGTCGGCAGGTAACTCATAACCTCCAGGTCTTTTGGGTTTGGGGCTGATTATTCCAAGAGATTGCCTACACTTCCTGTTCACAGTGGCCCCAGAGCGCCTGTTTGTGCGATATTAGACTGCTGCGTTCTATGGCTCCGACACAATCTGCAATATAAACTGGAGGGTTCCTCATACCTGTAAGGGTGATTGTCGGCATCGCGGTTAAATACGCAGACTCATATCTTTCACCAGATTGGCTATCAACATTACGCAGCGTGTATTATGGTCCTTACGAAGTAATCATATTCGACTTGGTAGGTAGGTAGGTTATCCGCCAGACCCTACTGATCTTGTTTTGTGCCCAGAATACGAGTGGAAGGATCTGTGGTCAGCTACTCTGGGTCTCCTGAATTTCATCGCAACTAAGGCCCAGAGTATTCCGACATTCCGGGAACTTGGAAGTCTAATTGACGAGGTGATATGCATCCACCCAGAGTGAGATGATAGTTTAACGCCGTTGAGCTCGCAGACAACTGCATTGATAGAATATGCGCTATCTCAGGGCGAACAGATTTTCCCATCACCCGGAGCACTCCACGAGTTCATTGTAAGCATATTATTGATTCTCCTGAGTTAAAACCCTGACTTAGGATGCTTAGTACGAGTTAATCCGGTTTTCGGGTGGCATACAGATGTTGAGAATGCTTGTTCGGGAAACAGACGGATTGGCATCGCCTCTAAAGTCGCCGACCTGGGTCAGCACACGGACTGCCGAGGAACGCCTGAATAATATCCTAGAAACGGTGAGTTTCTACGAGGACAAAGTGTCAAATGCGGATGCGAGGACAGCGAAAGATGCAATGAGGGTCGTTACGCGGGAGATTGAATCTGAGGGACTACATCACTCCAAGCCGATACTTGACTCGGAACCTCCGTAAGTTGGGCCTAGTCAGGACCGGTCTGATTGTCGACTAACCAGCGACCGGGCGAATGATGCAGGAAACGTGTGGAAGATGCGGTTGGCTTTGTTCGCTATGGCTATAACGATATACTGGCGCTTATGTCATAGGCGGGGGTGTTTGAGGATAAGTACACTTGTAGGCGTAGTGCAAGATTTTGTTCCGTATTTAAAGATCCATCGACATCAGTGATATTGATCAGTGGATCAATGGGCGAAAAGTCCCCGGCGTTCCGCTCCTCCGAGCCAGAAGAAAAAACTTTTTGCCTTCCTAAACGGGACTGATTATGGCAGGGCCCATGATGACATCGTCTCCGGTGTGCTCTTAATCGCCAATATTTGCTCTGATCAGCGCCTGTGGTCTGTGGCGTGTATATTGTCCAAATGGTTTACCTATTCACCGCGGGTTATTGAGAGCACGTACGAAATATGTTGTATGTGTTGAGTGTGCTTATCAGCACATTACGTCTCGCGGGGGTCTTACTCGGTGAATGGCTCGGTGGAAGTTCGATTGACCCTTGTCAAAAATTCGAGCCGTGTTAGTCTTCTGTATCTCTTCAACAACCTCAGTGTCTTGCCCGGCTGCTCCACAATGTCTGCCTTGGGTGTTGCATCGAGGCTCGGGCGATTCCGACCTACACAGCGCCGTTGCTGGTTTATCCCATCTTCTAGGGGTTTCGCCAGTATCAAGAAGCCGGCCTCGTTGTTCGATCCGCTGGATACTTTCAGCGAGCGCCATATTGGACCAGATGATACCGAGGCATCCAAGATGCTCGAAGCAATCGGGTACAAGACTATGGACGACTTCATTGACGCCACCGTTCCTCCCAAGATCCGGATTGCCTCGAACACTATTAGTAACGAGTCTATCAAGCCTTTCAGCGAGTCGCAGCTGCTCGCGAAGGCAAAGGCGCTGGGTGACCAAAACAAGATGTTCAAGAATTTCATTGGAATGGGTTATCACTGCGCGGTGATTCCTCCCGTGATTTTGCGAAATGTGCGTTAGACAATGAATCTTGCCCCATTCTGCATATCCTTACGTCCTAAATAGGTTTTCGAGAACCCAGCATGGTACACTCAATACACTCCCTACCAACCCGAGATCTCGCAAGGTCCGGATGATGGTTTTGTGTTATTTTTGTATCGCTGATTAGATCTAATTTTAGGTCGCCTCGAGTCTTTGGTCAATTTTCAGACCATGGTGATATCGTTGACGTCTATGGACATTGCAAATGCTTCTCTTTTGGACGAGGCAACGGCCGCCGCTGAAGGAATGGTCATGGCGTTTGTTTCGGCCAATTCGAAAAAGCGAACTTTTATCGTCGATTCTGGCGTCCTTCCCCAAACCCTTGCTGTTCTTCGTACCCGTGCTAAAGGTTTCGGGATCCGCATTGTGGTTGGCGATGTCCAGTCGCTCCTGCGTTTAGAGAGTTCGTCTGATGTTTGCGGTGTTCTTGTGCAATACCCGGACGTCGACGGCGCTATTCGTGATTTCGGTGAGGTAGCTGAGAAGACCCACGCCGTGGGTGGTCTTCTCGTTGCTGCAACTGATCTTCTTGCCTTGGTACGACTGAAGCCCCCTGGTGAATGGGGTGCTGATATCGTGGTCGGCAACACCGCTCGTTTTGGTGTACCTACTGGTTATGGCGGACCTCATGCTGCATTCTTTGCCGTTAAAGATAAGCTTAAGAGGAAGATGCCTGGCCGTTTAATTGGCCGTAGTCGTGATGCTGAAGGCAACTCGGCTTACCGTCTCTCGCTCCAGAGTGAGTTGCTTTCATGCCTGCTCTAAACAACGCTCACACAACCATAATCATTAGCACGTGAACAGCACATCCGCCGTGAAAAGGCTACCAGCAATATCTGTACAAGTCAGGCCCTGCTCGCAAATATGGCTGCTATGTATGCTGTATATCACGGACCCGATGGATTAAAGCGCATTGCAGACAAGGTTCATGGTTTCACTCAGGTGTTCGTCGATGCAGTCACTCGCCTTGGTTACAAACTCGTCAATGATTCATTCTTCGACACCGTCACCATCGACGTCACTCCCATTTTGGCCAGTGCCGAGCTGTTGCATACCAAATCTATCGAGGCTGGCATTAATTTGCGAAGGGTCGATGACAAGCGCGTTGGTATCACCTTTGATGAGAGTATCACCTCACTGGACCTGGTTTCTCTCATTAACGTCTTCGCTTCTGCTGCTTCGGCCACGCCAGTGTCTTTGGTTGACCTGTCTGAGCCTAATAAACCAACCATACCCGAGCACATGAAGCGTACAACCCCGTTCCTACCTCACCCCGTCTTCAACAAGCACCACTCAGAGACCGAGATGATGCGTTACATCAACCACTTGGCTTCCAAAGATCTTAGTCTCGCACACGCCATGATTCCTCTAGGCAGCTGCACGATGAAACTTAATAGCACTAGTAGTATGATCCCTCTCTCTTGGCCTGAGTATGGCAATATCCATCCTTTCGCTCCTTATGATCAAGTGAAAGGTTACGATAATATTATCAAGGTGAGAGTATCGTTTTCTATTGATAAAGTGATTCGGTTTTGACTCCCGGTTTCCAGGAACTTGAGGAATACCTCTGTAGGATCACCGGTTTCCACGCGGCGTCGCTTCAACCCAACTCTGGAGCCGCTGGGGAGTACACTGGCCTTTGTGTCATTCGCGCGTACCACGAATCTCGGGGTGAGGGTCATCGAGATGTTTGCCTCATTCCCTTCAGTGCACACGGAACCAACCCTGCTGTATGTTTGTTTTCATCGACTTTCGGTCTTGTTTGTTCTTAGAACTTTGGTAGTCGGCTGCTATGGCTGGTCTTAGGGTGGTTGCTGTCAAGGTTCATCCTGATGGAAACCTTGATCTTGAGGATCTTCGCGACAAGGCGGAGAAGTACAAGGACAACCTCGCTGCTTTCATGGTGAGCTGCTGAACTAATATGCGGCCATTTTACAATTTCCTGAACGTAGACTAGATCACCTATCCGTCCACCTTCGGCGTCTTCGAAGCTGGTGTCCAGGAGGTGAGCTTTTTCTGACCTGTCAGCAATAGCTATCCAACTGTTTGTCTAGGCTTGTAAGATCATTCACGACAACGGTGGCCAAGTATACCTCGATGGCGCCAATCTTAATGCCCAAATCGGTCTGACCAATCCCGCTACCTGCGGAGGTGATGTCTGCCACATGAATCTCCACAAGACATTTGCCATGTGCGTTTAATTCTCGTAAGATAAGCGCCTCATTATTCAACATCCTTTCCATAGTCCTCATGGTGGAGGCGGCCCTGGTGTTGGGTAAGTCAACTGCACGGCATCTGGTTTTCTATCTCATGACACCCTTTAGACCTATTTGTGTTGCTGAACATCTCGCACCTTTCCTTCCCTCACACCCCGTCATGCCAATCAAGGGAAAACAAGCTATCGACGCGGTCTCTGCTGCACCCTTCGGTAGTGCTTCCATCAACATCATCTCCTGGGCCTATATCAAGATGCTTGGTGGCAAAGGTCTCGCTGACGCCTCCAAGATAGCTCTCCTCAACGCTAACTATATGGCTGCCCGTCTTTCTGGTCACTACATTCTCCGATACAAGAATGAGAACGGTCGCGTCGCTCACGAACTCCTAATCGATCTAGCCGAGTTCGACAAGGCTGCTGGTCTCAAGGTCAACGACTTTGCCAAGCGTCTTCAGGATTTTGGTTTCCACCCGCCTACATGTTCTTGGCCTATACAGACTTGTATGCTCATTGAGCCAACCGAGTCTGAGACCCTTGAAGAGCTCGACCGATTCTGTGATGCTATGATCCAGATTCGTAAAGAGGCAGAGAATATTATCACTGGCAAGCAGCCGAAGGAAAATAACTTGTTGAAGAATGCTCCTCATACTATGTCGGTTATGACTTTGCCTGAAGACAAATGGAAGAGGTCAGTCTCAACTTGGCTCCGGATGCACATTTCTTTATAATGCCATTTTCCAGGCCATATACACGAGAGGAAGCTGCATATCCCTTACCCTGGCTGCGCGAGAAGAAGTTCTGGCCTACTGTTTCTCGACTTGATGATGGTGAGCCGCTCCAACTTTGTGCTCTTTGTATCGACTGCTCACGCCCTCTATTCAGCTTATGGAGACCTCAACCTTATTGTAAGTTCCCTTTCGAAATCCAAAAGACTCGAATGATTGAACTCCTCTCAGTGTGACTGCCCATCCGTAGAGGAGCTTGCCTCCGCTTAATAAAGCCTTCTTTAGAAACACAACTAGATTTCACATCCGCCTCGTTCTATTACTCTAGAATACCTCTGCATGGGCTTTCTATTCCCCTAGGAGGCTCGCCCAGCCTTCGGCCTTGCTCAACCACATGCCGCATTGTACATTATGAACATCACGTTTCCTCATTACTCTTATACGCTTCTTGCTCCGGGACGGTAGAACTTACGGGTGATAGAATTTTTCGATATTCAATACTGATCGTTTTTGTTTTTGGTTGTCTATTTGAAGTCTGAGGTGCTGGGACACTTAAGAGTCCAATCTAACGAAATTAACCATTAGAAAACGCCTCGTATAGATTCTGGTAATGCTACCCAAAGATCAGGTAATGACTCCTGTACACGACACATTACTTCCCTCTCCTTTCTCTCACCCTTCGCAAACTTGAAAACAAGTTTGACACTCTCCACGTCCGACCTGGCACCCTCGGGCAAACCCTCGCCCTCCCCACAAAGCACTCCAACCGCCTCGTCCAATCTGCCCAGTCTACAAAGACACTCCAACCACGTATTCCAATTATGCGAGGTGTATTGATAATTATCCCTCACAAGCCTCGTCATAATACGTCGGGCGACGGAGTACGCACCGGCATAGCCGCATGCATCAAATATGATACTCACACTCGTAGAGTCAAACTGACTGGAGAGGTACATCATCTCCCAAACGCGGTACGCGTCCGCAAAACAACCTAAGCGTTGGTACGTGTCCATCATCTGGTTCCATAGTATCGCGTCAGGCGAGAGCGATGCGTCCAGTGTGAGCAAGTCGTGTGTGCGACGGGTTGTGAGAATCAGTTTTTCGCGGAACTCATTGATTCCAGACGGACTGGCTCGTTGAATTTGGGTGGCAATAAGTCCGAGTTGGTGCAGGAGGATGGTATAAACCTCAACCGTGATGTTGAGACCTGCAAGACGCATATCCTTGACCATTTCAAAGTACCCCCTGATAGAAGGTATTTGAACAGAATCACCGAAGCGTAGCTTGCAGAAGGCGCTGAGAACAACAGCATAACCTTTCTCGTCTAGCGAAGGTTTGAGCCGTCGGTAGACCTCGAGTGCTTCATCGATACTTGAGGAGTGGCGCATATGCAGGACGATGATAGAGCTAACGGTACTACTATCGTCCGGTGTGTAGTTGCGGGAGGCCATGTCGTCCATAATTTCCTTTGCGACGTCCTTGTATCTGTATATAAGCCTCGCAGTAGCAATACCACGCAAGAGGGTGGCATATATATCTTGGTCGGGACCAATGGAGTGTTCTAGGAAGTTCTGACGCTGCGAGTTGCCAGCTTCCTCTGGAGGAACTGCAGCACGCAAGTCCACATAGATTTGGAGCGCTTGGTCAATCTTAGCTTCTAGTGGAGGGCCGAAGTTGGATCGGCAGAGGGAATGGATAAGAGGAGAGACCATGGCTGCATCTGGTGTGATTCCTGCAGCTTTGGAAGCTTCGTATATAGGGAGCGCCTCTTCAAGTTTGTCCGCACGAACATTGTTGAGGATGAGGAGGGACCAGTGTACAACGTCACATTTGACATTGAATTCTTGCTCGATGAGGTGCAAGTCGGGGAGACGATGACTATGTCGTAGCATTGAGTGTATATTCGCTGGTGATGGTAGCTTTGTGGGTTTCCATGACCGGTATAATGCGATAGCCGAACGTATGCCCTTGGATTGGGCTGTCTGCATGATTTTCGAATCCATCTCTCCCAGCCCAGGACGCTTGGAGTCTTGTGCGCTGAATTTGGCTTGATACATGCTCTGCGTTTGTTCGGCATATAGAGAAAGATCGCGTTTCGCGTATTCATCATATAGGAGTTCGGAAAAGATTGGGTCGTAAGGTAAGCCCTCCTTCTCCATGTCCTCGAACATTGCTGCCAACGAAATGGGACGAACACGCGAACCACCCTGATCATGTAGCTTCCATCGCGCGAGCAAGAGAAGCCTGAAGGTCTCCATTGTCGGTTTACACCCTGTTGGACGCATATTATTCACCAGGCCTCGCATAAATTTGAACGAACACTCTTCCATCTCCGGAAGCGCTTGAAGAAAAAGGTGGTAATGCTCGAGCGTCGGCGTGAGCTGTCCCGGCCTTTTCGGCATGCCCTCAATCCACCTCCGCGTCGCATGTATATCTCCACGACGAATGAACCCCTTGATGATTACTGTATGTGTATCCACAGTTGGACTCAAACCAAGCACCAGAGGCATGTCGAGTAGGATGTCATTGAGCCTCTGGATATCGGATGGCCGACCTGACCTGGCAAGAAGCCACAAGATCTTGTACAGCTGTGTTTCACTGAGAATCTTGCGCGTTGGGAAGCTGCCCAATTTCTCGGACTCTTTCAGTTTCGCGACGAGGTTGGTGTAGTGGGTGTGGATAGCATGGAGAGAGGTAGTTGAAGTAAGTTTTTCGACGTCCTGTTCTATGGGTGCAGAGGACGATGCAGTTGGATTTGTGGTTGTGGAATATTGGAGAGAGCGCCCATGAAGAACAATCGGCGCGATTCGGCAACTATTTGGGCGAGAAAGAGAACGACCCAGTCTGAGCAAAGATCTGCATGTGGACATTCACGCGCAACCCCCTATATTTTATCAGAAACACACCCGGAGAGAACAATAGCCACAACTTACACACACAACAGCAGACGCGCGGAGGACTGAGCCGGCAAGGACAAATTCAATCAAAAAGTTGTCGGACGTGTCATTGGCACCCGTGGGAACTTGGCCACGATCACACTTCTATTACTTAGCTTGCCAGCGCAACCTAACATACACACCCACTTCCACCTTTACATATCTCCTCCCTCCTTTGATTCAATATGTCTGACAAGGTTCGCGAATTCATCGAGATACCCCAGCAGTTCGTCCGTGATGGCAACCAAGTACGTTCCTTCCTCCCCTCTGACCCTCGTCTTCACGTGCTAACGTTCTGTCGTAGTTCCTTACACGTTGCACAAAGCCCTCACAGAAAGGTGCTTAATGACACAGGTCGCACGATTGGCAGGACTAAATACTCTTTACAGAATTCACACAAATTTGCAAGGCAGTAGCTGTTGGATTCGCCGTCATGGGCTTCATTGGTTATTTCGTTAAGCTAATCCACATCCCAATGTGAGTTGCCCGATTTTTTTGCTATTTATCTATCTGACACCTCATGACAGAAATAACATTTTGGTGTATGTCCGTTCAACCTTATGCCTCGACCTCAACACTGACATGCTCAAACAGCGGAGGCGCCTGATTTTTTTCATATCATATTCTTTCTGTATTGGTTATTTTTTATACATTCTTTTCTGGGACACGAACAATGCGCAAAAATATCCCATTGCCTCCACCAGCTCATGGATGTATGATTGCTTTGGGGCCGCACACGAACGTCTCAACAGACCTGACCTAAATAAATTATATTCCTAACCTAATTAGCTGCGATTACACGGTCGATGTTGATGTCGGCAGAGTCGGTATCTGTTCATGACTATGCACGATCGAAGAATCTCTTGAAATTAGAATTGACAACGAACTCCCCCATGCCGGATGTGGCTGATGTTTGATTGGTATTTCGAAAGCTGGAGGGGCGGGGTAAGGTTTCCAGAACCGCCAGACGAGAAGGATATCCTACAAAGGAATTAGAATTTAGTTGACCGTTAAAACAGTGTATAGGCTACCTTCTGTGCTCCAAAGACAACAAATGCAGACAATGGTACTATGATGTGTTGTCAGTACTTACACTAGAAACACCGTCCATCAATGATCTTACAGGCAGCCTGTACCATGTAGGGCCAAGCTAATGTGCTTCCTGACAAGAATAGTACGCCAGCACTACAGGTTACAACGTCAATCAACCACATATATCTCCAGGACAACCAAGCAAGGACATTCTGACATACCTCAGTGTCACGAGAGTATATAGACTAAATGCGAGAACCCTAATAACCATCGCGCGCGATTTTTTCGTTTCTGCTAATGGGAAACTGTCTGAGATTGTCCGCTGCATTCGAAAATAGCGTATTGCGATAGCAACTGCGGATTGTCGTGTGTTCAGAGTCGGCTTCCGATGATCAAGAAACGAAATACACACCTTCGAAACCAACGATGGCAGCTAGTATTGCCGTGCAGAACGCGGGCACAGCATAGCGTATTCTATTATATATCGGTTCCGCAGTCGTCAGTGCATACTCTTCACATGTGACAGTCACCGCTTACATGGTACTCCCTCGTAATGTGCAATACAATCCATTCCAGCCTCCAGTATCAACACCCTTCTGACGCTGCAGCTAAACAAACATGCAGAAGTGAGTGATCATGTATCCTCCCAAAGATGAATCAGACAGAACGACTTACAAATGCTGTCAGGAGTACGAAGGCCGCGAAGATCACATATGGCATCGCCAGCATGATTCTTAGTCGCAACGTCTTCGGCCATCTTGATCTTGGCGATGTCATCTGTTGCGCTGGGGGCTCTCGGAATGTCTCCCAGAGCTAATAAAAGGATACATGCAAAGTTCGAAATCGAGAACACGGGAATACCAGTGTGGATATCCCGAAAGCAGGGGATTTGTCAGGTATCAGGAATGTATCACCCGGTTGATGTTCGGTCAGTCAGAGTTTGATTTACACATTGAGATATTCAGTGCTCGCCTGAATGACCAGTGTGAGTGTCGCGACGACGCACCTATGAAACATGATTTAGAATCAACATGCTAAAATAAAAAATATCCCTTATATCATTGTCATGGAACGTGCACTTACATTGGTGCCGCCCCATGGATTGCTGCGGATTGAATTTGACATAGGGTGCTGGGCGGTTGTTGGTCCCCTTGCCCACTGTATAGACTATGGATTGGGTAGCGTCGTCAATCAGCTAGGAATATTCAACAGCATCAGAGAGGAGTCATACTCACAAAATACAATATGTGACAGAATAGATAACCCAAGTGCAGAAGAAGTTAATCAGAGTAGGATGGCGAGTAACTTTCTTCGATATCAACAGCGTGGCGATGATTATGGGTAGTCCCGTTTGTCCGCCAACGATAAGTAGCGTTAGGTACGCTGGTGCCAAGTGAGTGAAATTAGGATCTGGATCTGAAAAACATTGCAACTCGTTAGCATTTTCACTAGATGGGCAAATTGAAGGGACGCACTAGGCATGATTATGGACAGTAGGTTTTCAGCAAGTCGGGGAGAGGCGGGACTCCACAGCCAACCTGCTGCCATACTAAACCCTTGAGTCTCCTTCAAGGCCCAGGTGGGGGGAACTTCAACAATGTACCAAAGCCCAGGGGCCACCCGTAAGGAACGCGGCTACAACCGTCCCTGCCAGAGGTTGACGACTACAACACTAGAGTGGATTGGGCGGCTGGTCACCGCGGGACGGGGTCGAGGACAGGAAGGACGGAGAGGGAGGGAGAGAGGGAGAGGGAGGGACAGGAAGGGACAGGAAACAACAGGAAATGAGACGAGCGATCTATCAAGAGAACAGCAACAGAATGACACATTGCTTTGACCGCAATCTGTCACTTTAAAACTTCTTCCTTCGCAATAATTACCTGAATCGGCTGCCACTTCGGCGCTGCCACTTCGGCGCTGCCACCACGTACAGTTCTCCGAACTGGTTTTTTGACACTTTCCCAACAATGGCTTCCTGAGTGCGTTCAATATACCTTTGGAGCGCTTGGTTATCGGTGGTGGGGACAGACAGGTGTCGCATCACATGTTGAAGCTGACTTGTAGCCAACCCATACCATCATTTTAAGATGACACAACTCCGAAATCAAGATATAAATAAGACATCGCCGGGGCTGGCTACCTCGAACTCGGATCGGACGGGAATCCAGACAAATATAAGCGTCGCCCTCCATCTCAGCAGAAATTCTAGCTACAAGAGCATATATCACCCACTATTATCCCCACCTACCAACAACAGTCCAAAGCGCGGGCCTGGCTTAGCGAAATCGGGAGAGGTCTGGAGCTGTTGATAGCCTGTTGATGGTGGTCCATAGCGCAGTAAATTTGGAAATTTATCTGCGGCTGCCACACTCCTATTCGGCGATTTCTCCTGGTCAGGGCATGCGAGAGTTGCCGGAAGGAGAGTCTGCAACCGCTTGGCGTATTCAGACGCATCTTGTCCAAGCCCGGGTAAGTCAACCTTGGCAAGGTCATAATTATAATCAGTCAAAGCTGTTCAGTCACAGGGGGCGGGAAATTGAGGATCGCTTACAGGTTGTTTCAGCTTATTTTCCAGCTGCTGTATGATTCCCGATGCATTCGGTCCGGAAGCCAATTTCGCAAGTTCCCGTAAAAGCATAAGATTATGCTCTGTAGTTTTTACACGTCGGGTCCCTTCACTCAGCCACGCTTCCACAAAAAGAGGCAAGGTATCTTGGGCGAAACTTGTCTGTTTCGCTCTATCCCATTTGAATGTGATCTCTTGCATGGCTGCATACAGCAACGCTAATACTTGTACGAGTTCTGGAGCAGGGCCTGTCACAAGATCGATTTCAGGCCTACGAAATCAGGTCAAGTGTTCGCACCTATGGACGAAGTGGGTATTACCCTCAAAGAAGGGCTTGCTCGGCGGATTATGCGCGCCACTGTCTTGTGTTTCCAGGAATCCAAAATGGTGTCGTTAAGGGTGCTCAACCGCTCTATGAACACTACCAATGGGTGAGACCGGGTGGGGGACTGCGTCACCACGCTGAACTCACTGTCACCAGATATCTGTCCGCAACCAATTTGGTTGATGAAATAAGACCGGGAGGCCAGATCTTCGGTCACTTGACCCAAGAACACGAGCTTACGAATGGAGCCATCTGTCCAGAAAGTAAGGTTATTGGATAGAAGACATCAAAACGAACTTACCATCATCTCCGCGCGTTTGGTCGATAGCATTCTCCAGGGCATGTAGGGAGGATTTCGTCAACTTTTCCGCAGCGGGTTCATGGAGTTCTGTGAGTAGGTCGACGATCGACCTAGATGCCAACGATCAGCGAGGCACCTTTGGGCGGTGCAATGTTGCCTCACGTACCTTGTTTCATTCCGTGAGTCAGATCGTATGAAAGAGATCTCATCGTGTATATGCCTAGCACATTGTTCCAGGGTATTGAGAACTTTATCTACTGATGCCGTTCGTCCAAGTAGTTGTTGTCTTAGGGAACCCTGGTACTTCCGAAGAGGTATATCAAAGTTGCTTGGTGACTGAGATAGGATAGGCAGTGGCACCGTGTTGAAGAGATAATCTACTGGCAAATCAACTGCAAAACTGTCAGGTAGGGCGACCTTCGTGAGAAATGTTACGCACCTGTTTCGAGCTCATTAGAATTAACTGACCGTAACGAGACCTCCAATATAGTTTCAAATGTTCCCGACGCGGCTTTTAGCATCGACTTCCATATCTCCACGATCCTCACCCTACAGATCTGATCTATGGTGGACAGGATCCGCGCCCTTTCTCCCTCGGCTAACGTTGAAACACCAACCCATTTTTTCCAGGCCACCCTAACACTCCAGACTTCCCTCACCGTCTCTAGTTCCCTGAACCACCTCTCCACAGCACCCTGCAACAGTTGCGTTGACTGATTGAACCATTCATTCAATTGCTTCAAGAACTGATCCTGCCGCAGAGATGCCGATGGTGATGTTAAGTCGACGTAGGGTTTATATGATTGTAGGTTTTGCGGGAGCAGTTGGAAGTGGGCAGTGGAGGTTACATTCGTGAGCAGTGCTTGTGTCGTCAGATGGAGTTCTGTTGGGACGTCGATGTTTTTCTCTACATCGGATTGAATGAATTCAAGCACACGTTCTACGAGCGAGAGGCCAGATTTGCCATCAAATACTCCGCGTGCCACATGCATGGTTTGTGAAATGATGGTAAAAGCATTGTGGAGCGATTCTTTGACCTCCCGAATGCGTGGTTTGACTAGAGATGATGTTGATGTGTCTTGAGAAAACGAGAACGTGATTTTTCCATTAGCAGAACGTCTCGAATTCGACGCCATTGGTGATGACCCGAGCTGGCCTTTGGCGGCCAAAGATATATTCAGTGTTTTAGAGCGTTGCGACAGCACCGAAGCCAGTGTGTCGTGGAGTGGGCGGGAATCAAGAAGATGTAATGTCACCAAAGTGGCGCATGTATCCTGCGAAATCATTCTCAGTCGGCGGAAGAGCCACGAATCGAGGTGCACGAACCTCGACAGTGCTAGATACATCTCTCAGCCATAATGTTGCTTTATGGATGATCTGCGAACGGAACTGGGATACTACGTCCCACTGGCGTTGGATGAGTGGAAATTCAATCAATACATCCACACCCTGAGTTCTCCACGTCTCTTCGTCTTGCTCGTCACTTCGAACCAATGCGCGATGAACGACCCTTGCAAGGAGAAATAGCCATGCAGCGGGGAAAAACTTCTTCCGTTCAATTAGTCGCCATAGATGTTCCGGAGCATCGAGCAATAGCTTCATATGCGCAGCAAGGACTTGTAGCGCGTGCAAGTGCCTGTCTACCAAAGGAAGTGGTAATTCATCAGGTTCAAGTTGAATATTTCGACAAGAACAAAACAAAACAAGTTACCTTGTACACTAGCGACTGAAGAAGCCTTCGGCAATGGGGGATCTTCTTGGCTCTGTATTGCAACCCTCGATTCGTCCAAAGCTTTTACCACCTGTTTCGAAGAGTGCGCAATAGAAATGATGGATGATGATGCTTGCAGTAGGTCTCGGTACCGTTCTCTGCGCTTTCGAAAGCCAGCCCAAACGTCAGGGAACGTTTCAAGTATGAAGAGTTCGGGAGAACGAAGCGCACCCAACCATCTGCCGCAGCTCCTCCTTCTTCACATCAGCGTCCGCTCTATTCATATATTAGTATCAAATACTTTGTTATATGGGCAGGAAGGGCAGAGACCTTAGGCGATTCTGGATCACCTTAATCTCGGAGACTGTATGCTTTGTGAAGAGTTCACCGGGGGTGAAGTCCTGGACTTCCCCTATGGTAGTCACCGTAGCTGTGTTGGACACAGGCCGTTTGATCTGGCCTTCAGGAACCGACGCAGTCGACGGAGTTTTAGTGAAGGGCGATCCATTGCCAATAGGTAATGGTGTAGCCTGCACGGTAGACGGGCGTCGAAACATGAGACTATTCGTGAGTGGACGTTCTGGTGACAAGGCTTGTTTATATAAGCCAATCTACAACAACAACTTACTCAAAATCCCATAGTTTGGATCAGTCGCCTGAACTATCAAAAAAAGGAGGGACCCTACATTTTCTGCCCGGTAATCTTATTCTCAAGAGTCATCTTGTCGAGCGGACTCACAATACCCGTTTCGCTTCTCGGATGTAGTCAGTTAACTCTTTGTGCAGGAGTTTGGAGAAACAGCTATTTTGCGTATTAGTCGAAGCTGTTACCGTATTGCTGCGTTTCACTCGGCGGAAGGCCGCAGGTATCTTTTACTTTTACTTATATATATATATATATATATATATGAGTTGCGACCCCTAATCACTTGGTGGTTCTGTTCTTCGAGACCCCTGAGTTCCTTCGACTGTCTATCCCAAAAACAGGACCAGCCATCATACCATATTGACAGTGGTAATCCATTCCAGTCTATGCCGGCTTCAAAATTCCCAGCACAACACACAATTCAAATTAAGAGATAAA
The DNA here is from genome assembly GCA_015584085.1 of Macrolepiota fuliginosa MF-IS2. Lineage (NCBI taxonomy): Eukaryota > Fungi > Basidiomycota > Agaricomycetes > Agaricales > Agaricaceae > Macrolepiota > Macrolepiota fuliginosa. Next base: position 115,429 of record MU151056.1, on the reverse strand, counting down.
CGGCAAAAAGCAAGTACTGTAACAATTCTACAGAACGGCGTACAGAATATGATCATTCAGCTGGACCTGGGGGTCGACGAGTGGCCTCCTTGGGCCTTCTTCCCGAACTCTTCCCAGAGGTCGTACTTGTCCGAGAGGAATAATTATCGGCTATCCGACTTTTTCATAGCTTCTCCTGCATCAACTTCACTGATACTCTTCTTCCGGTCGTGAGCACGACCATTAGCGGAAGGTGAAGCGCCAATTGAGGGGCTACTACCATCTGACCGGGATTGGGCAACAGATGGAGGGTGAGCGGCTTGGGTGTTGGGGTTAGAAGGTGTAGAGCCAACAGGCGATGAAGTGTTCGCAAGGCGTTGGTCCAGAGCTTTCAGAGCTAGAGCTCTACAGGTGACTCTTTAGTATATATGACGGTGAATACTTGGTAGGGTGACGTACCTTCTCCTCTCGGCTTCTGCGCGTGCACTGAGTGGAACTGGGCTGTATGTGCCACTTTCAAGATCACTGGATGAAGTAGGAATCAAGTGGAAGCGGTTTGCAAGCTTGTAAACGAGGTTGCCGAGGAGTGTGAGTGGCTTACTTCGCAAGCAGTCAGGCACGTCATAAAATCCATGAGACAGAATACATACTGCATGAAGGGTGGGAACCACGACACAAGGGAAAAAGTCTCGCTCCTGTCCCCATACGTATCAACGCCACCAACCGACTCTCCTGGGTTCTTCTTGTAGAAACGTAGATATACCCAACCCACGAACCATCCGAACTGGATGAGAATCCAAGGATTTTGCATGCCTATAAGGCAGAGCACCGTGGAAAGCGTAAGATAAGCCATCGGCAAGCTCTAATCAACGGTTGTCAGGCAAGAACACCAAGGCACGTTTGGGGCAGACATACTTTGACACGCGCTTTTATGACACCGAGGATTTGAACCTGGTGTTCCGGAATAAGTTGCGTGAACGCAACGAGCAAGGCGATTTGGAGTGCCATTTGTCCATGGTATCGCATACCATACCTATGAGTTGCGTCAACGATCGTGAGGACCATCAGAGTAAATGACATACAAGAAAAGGTCCGCATTACTTGTCCCAATAAATTCAATCCAATTAAGTCCGAATGCGATGAGGTTTGAAGCGACAATCGACACCACGATGAACTTGGCTGTCTCGGTGGCCCCCCACAACCTCTCTAAATACCTAAGAGAAGCAGGTACAAATATCATCGACCCAATAAACTAAAACCACATTGAGCAATCGGATGGCCAGCAAACTATTCAAGTCACTCACCTCGAATATTGAGGTTTCGACAAGCCCCATTGTCAAAAAAGTCCATGGAGCAAAGAGGCTAGAACCAGGGACAAGGAGCATATACTGTGCTGCCATCTGTCCCATTCCCTGGTAGCTGAGCCATGCGTAGAGTCCCGAAGAAACGACCGTAGCAACTGTAAAGGCACGCGTAACAGGGGGTATTGACTGGATGAGGAGAATTGGCGAAGACAAGACCGCCATGACGCAAAATTTTCAAACGCTTAGCAACTTTCTTCTCGTGGGTGGGGTAGTGGACGGAAGAACGGGACGGTCAAGTACGTTCCTCGACACGCAGGGTGACGGTAAGGTGATGTCGTGAGCTGGAGACTTGCTCAGCCAAACCTCTGCACAGGGTGACCGGGTTCAAGGCACGTGTTCACATCTATTCTAGGCGGCCGTCCGTTTCGCGTCATGTCGTCTTAGTACTCAGTACTCAACGTCCACCATGTCAGAGTATGATCTGCGACCAGGTGGCTCTCTCAAACTTAAAGGGGGAGTCATTGACGGTGGTGTCGTGAAAAAGTAAGTCCTGCATACCATTACTGCGGGTCAAGCTGATTATTGCCTCTCAGGAAGAAAAAGAAGTCCAAACGCAGGGAGGCACCAAGCGAACTGGAGTATGAACTAAAGAAGGCAGAGAATGTGATCTCTGGAGAGGAAGAGAGGCCTGGTTCCGCCTCAGGGAGCGGGCGCAATTCCCCCGCCGTTGCTGGCAGCAGCAGTGGGGTCTCCAAGAAGACAGAAGCAGAGAGGCGTTTTGAAGAGGTCCAGAAGAAGCGGGTATGTGATTTCACCTTTGGGAACTGGACCGTCACTCAACCTCTGTCAAGCTCGTGCAACGAGTCGCAAAATTAGCCGGAAAGACTCACAAAGATCGAGTAAACGAGTTTAATTCCAAACTTGAGGCTCTTAGTGAACACCACGATATACCCAAGGTATGTACGGGAGTATGTTCCCGAACGCAGGAATTTACCGCTTCATCCAGGTTGGACCAGGTTAAGATTTTGCCAATGCAAATATCCACCTCTGCAATGTATTGTATTCTATGCTTGTGTATACACGAGGATATGCCAACGACTATTCCGACGCCAGGCACACACTTGAGATATTTAGTGTTCCAAATTCCTCAACAACCCTTCTCATCCGTAGTGGACTCGGAGTATCCCATAATGGAGTGAAAAAAGGAAGTTAGGTTGATCACCGAGCAAGACTGCCAACCATGGCTTATGACGAAATACCACAATACTCCAAGAGCCACTTCTGTAGATTGCTTTGCAAACTGGTCCGCGCATATGGACCGTTTCCCAAGCCAATCCCCTGCACAACTGAGCCACCACTGAACTTCGGCTGAACTATGACGTATCCCAACGGCCGGCTTTCCAGTTGACTTTGACCTTGACTTCCCCGGTTCTTTTACTCTTTGCAGGAATCTTGGGCATTGTTGTTCTTACCGGAGCAAGTTGAATTTGATTTTTGTTCTTTGTTTGGGCAAGGAGTTTTCTTTTTGGGGGGTTTTGTTTGGTTTTCTCCACCTTATGATGTTAGTTAATTTGCTCATTCATCATTCCATATCACTTCTCTGAGCATCGAGTTTGAAAGTATGATGAGGGTACGGGAAGGCGTGTGCGTATCCTCGCAGGGGTTGCCTGAACCCTTTCTGCGAATGTTTTATCATGAAACATTCCCGGGCGGTGTCTCTTGGCGGGTGATAGAAACAAAGACACTCTTTCCTTGCATGCTTGAGCGTAGAATGTCGACAACGGGCGGGTGTAACCTTTGTACGCGCGGATAAAAGCTCGGATCTGCGATACCAGGACGACAGTCGAGGCAAAGATAGGGAGGCCAGAAGTTGACTTGGGAGATATATTAGAGGTCGCCTCTCCCGGTTCGCCTCTCCCGGTCAACAATTATGCTGAGTTCCCCGTTGCGTTCATCCGAGCCATATAAAATAATGGCCAGGATAAAGAAGGGCTCTACAAGAAGTTTTTAGGGTTGAACATGAAGTGTCGATACCAATATTGAGAGATTCCAGGATAACGTTCCGGGGGTATATATCGGGGGCCTGGGTCCATCGTGGCCAAATGGTTTAACAGATTGTCCTGCTTTTTATTGGACTTCACGGAGGAAGGGATCTTTGGCCTCAGATAATTAAATGGAGGTATTCAATTGGGATCAATACAGATGGGAAACACCTTCCTGATTTGATACATACTTGCGTCGTCTACCATTCCGCAACCTTCAACACCCAAAAGCGCGTCATGAAAGCGACTACGTCTGCCGCAGCATCATCTGCGCCCGCGCACAACGCACCCCTGCCACCTACAACGTCAACGGCGGCACGCTCATCGCGCATCGCCCCTCATTCGCATATCAAGGGTCTAGGTCTCAACAATGAAGGCCATGCGGCCTCTGGCGCCGCTGGATTCGTAGGCCAGACGGAAGCCCGAGAGGTACGTTTTTCGCTTATGTACATTTATTCTTGTTTTTGACTGGGCGGTTCGAACATGCATTGATCGTTTTATAGGCTTGCGGTGTCGTGGTCGAGCTCGTCAAGTCGCGTAGATTCTCTGGTCGAGCGCTCTTGCTTGTTGGCGCGCCCGGGACAGGAAAAACAGCTCTTGCATTGGCTGTCGCTCAGGAACTGGGAGCGAAAGTACCTTTTTGCCCAATGGTTGGCTCGGAGGTTTACAGTTCAGAGGTGAAAAAGACTGAAGTGCTCGCGGAAGCCTTCAGACGGGCCATCGGTGAGTTGAACATTCTCCGTCCATGTAATTTCTTGTGCTTTTAGCGTGCTCAAAATTGGTAATGGTATGGAATGATCCCAATGATCTACGTCGCATTATTATTCAATTATCTTTTTCCTCTTGGCGTTGTTACTGGACATATTTGCTCTATTGCATTACCCGTTTATCGATCAAGATGCTGATCTCTCCAGTTTTTCAGGTTTGCGGATAAAGGAAACAAAAGAAGTCTATGAGGGCGAAGTCACAGAATTGACACCAACTGAGTCCGAAAATCCACTCAGTGGATACGGCAAAACTGTCTCTCATGTCATCGTGGGCCTCAAAACCGTCAAAGGAACAAAACAACTCAAGTTGGATCCTAGTATATACGAAGCAATCCTCAAAGAAAAGATCATCGTTGGGGATGTGATATATATCGAAGCCAACACAGGTGCTGTCAAGGTGCGTCAACACGTAGCGGAATTGCGTTAGGGTAAATTTTGATGCGGGGACATTAGCGTGTGGGCCGCTCCGATGCATACGCATCTTCGTATGACCTTGAATCCGAAACATACGTACCATTGCCAAAAGGAGACGTGCATAAGCGGAAAGAACTTGTACAAGATGTGACGTTGGGAGACTTGGACGCAGCAAATGCACGGCCACAAGGAGGTCAAGATATTATGAGTGTGATGGGTAGCCTTGTGAAGAGTGGGAGAACTGAGGTAACGGATAAGTTGCGGCGGGAGGTGAACCGTGTAGTGAAAGGCTACGTTGATCAGGGTGTTGCAGAAGTCGTTCCAGGTGTTGTATTCGTCGACGAGGTGAGCGTTTTACGAGCTTTGACCCAGAAGTGGGATTAATATGACAAAAGGTGCACATGCTGGATATTGAGTGCTTTACCTATCTCAATGCCCTCCTCGAGTCTCCAATGGCGCCTACCGTAATTTTGGCGACGAACAGAGGAAACGCGCTGGTGCGAGGTACGACAGATATCGTATCCCCACACGGCGTTCCCGTGGATCTGCTTGATCGGTATGTATCTCAGATTATTGTCATCCTGGGGTTTAATTCGATCCTGTGAGTAGGTGTTTGATCGTTAAGACATCAACCTACACACGCGATGAAGTTGGCAAAGTTGTCCAGATTCGTGCCCAGGTGGAGGGACTTAAGCTCGGCCCTGAAGTGCAAGAAAAGCTTGCGGGAGAAGGGGAACGAAGCTCCCTACGGTCAGATTCTTCCATCCGCGTGGTGTGTTCCCAGGACCTGAATTTTTATCCTTAGATACGCCCTTCAACTGTTGACACCAGCCTCCATTGCCGCAACGTTAGCTGGCCGGTCACAAATTGAACTTGAGGACATTGACGAGATGAATGAACTTTTTTTGGATGCAAAGACATCTGCGCAGAATATCGGAGAAGGGGGTTTCAACGGAGGGGAGTCGCTGTGATGTTTAGTTTTGGGATCATTTGTGTATGGTAAGTGGCCTGTGCGTCCATCAAGTATTTTTTGCTGATGTATTATCACAGATTGGTGTATCTAGAGTCTTCTTGTCGAATGTGTACATGACATCGATCTTTTCGACCGTGGATCTATGAGGTTTCTCATCCTTTCATCGCATTTCAAAACCAGCTTTGGGTATGTGTAGTTCTGCTATGTTGGCTCGTTCCGCCACGCCAAGCCGGATAAGGCATAATCAGGTAAACGCCGTTGTCAGGCTACATGATTCGTGACTTCTTTAAACAGGGACATAGTGTGGCACGGACCCATCGGCCGCTGGTACTTTTTGGCTTTTCTGTCTGTTGGACAATAGGCACCGGTGGGACAATTATGAAACCTCTAATGCATGTAATCTAAGGGCAAACAATGGAATGACACGGTCAAAAGGCGGTGCACATGTAAAGGGAAAGAAGCTTAATAGGATATTGTAATATATTTGTTCCGGGATATAAAAGTGAGGATTAAGGTTGTGACTTAAGCAAGCCATCATACCGCGTTTCTTCATTGACCACCAACTACACCAAGGGTTGGCCACAGGCGCGTTTTCGGCCTCCTCCCTCACGTCCGCCCCTCCTCCCTTGCCATGGCCGCACCGGGCGTACGACCAGAACGTAAAGGACACGTTTGCCCACCGTCGAATGCAACACATCCATCAGACCGATGGGAGTCTTTATTTGTATATTCGTTCATCCTCAGGTTTACGAACTTGAGAGGCAAGATACCTGGGTTCGAAAGTCCCATGGAGTGAGTGCCCGTGTGTTCTTCGTGTGATGTTCTTTTGTTGATTGACTGTGGGGTTTTGTGTGTTTGGTATTTGGCGTTGGGGTGGGGTAGTTTCGAAAATGCACTCATGTCGCGCGAACCAAATGACATACTTACGAAAATTCTGGGCCGGTTCATCCTCAACCTCAAACCGCAGACACGTAACCTCAGGTGTGTACCTCGCCCTCCTAGGAATTCATCAATTCGCGCGTTCGCTCATTAGGACTCATTAACACCACACGCGCCTCGGTTGGCTGGGCGCGCGTTCGGTTCTTTGTGTTGCAGTATTGATCAAATTTCGACGACGGTTGTGGGTGTGTTGTCGGAATACCTCAAGTCGAATGAGCGGACGGTGTTTTGGGATGATAATAGTAAAGGGAATGTGGATCCGTTTGAAGGGATGGAATGTGGGTTCTTTGCGGCTGACTGGGATCTCAAGGTGGGTCTTTGTTGCGGCTCATGCTCTTTGATGCAAACAATGCTTATAGTGAATTTGTGTAGTTGAAAATACTGCGACAGTTGGTGGAGCTACAGCTCACGCATGCGCAGGACGTCAAGGCGGTTATAGATCGTGCGTGGGGCGTGGTGCACCATAAACACAAGAAGGAAAAGGGTGCTGGCGCTGCGGACAGTGTGCCTGAGCGTGATACTCTGGATCTTAAACCCTTTGGACAGGATTCGAAGAGAGGGAGATATTGGATTGCTGATGGTCCGTGCTCTTTTGCTTTGAATCCCGGTTACTCTGCCCACCCCAATTCTGTTGGGAACATTCTGGGACGACTTTGTCGGGTCTTTCCGCTCCTTTTTTGTTGTGTTATCTGATTCGGTATTCAATTTCCGAGAGCTAACTCGACTTTCTTTGTTGGCTGTGATAATTAGATTCACCGCGGCTTTATATTTCTACGAATCCTTGGAAGATGTCTGCGTCGTTTAAAGCTATTTCCTCGACGCGCGAGGAGTACCTTGCTGTTATTGACAGCCTCAAATCGAGCGCTCCAGCAATCAAAAAGGGGCAGAAGAAGTCGAAAATTGATACGGCACATCTTGATTTGGTAGAGGGGTTGCAAGAAAGGGTTGAGAAGATAGACACAGAACTGACAGTAAGTCTAAATCCTTTGTTACTCATACCACTTCATGTTTTGTTGCGACATCAACATGGATTCTACTTCCCTATTCCGTTCATGATCAGCGCTTTCGCTCAACAGCATGGCTATGTCCAATTGGAGTGCTCATATTTACTTCGTTCTCCCGCTCAATCAGCGGGTAGCCAGAGTCCGCAAGAAGATTGAACAGAATCGGATATTAATGGCCCAAGCCGAGCTTCGCGAAACGCGAACACGACGGCAAGCCCAGAAACCGGATTACGTATATTATAATCAGGAAAGCGAGGCAAGTGGATGCGTCCTTGGGTTTGTTCTTATCTTGACGGACTTGTAATGTTAGGATGAGTACCAGTTCGCGGAAGAGCAGGATGATGAGTTTGAAATGGAAGAAGAACCTCAAGATGAACGGAAGCGACGGAGAGGAGCGGCACCTGTTGCGACACGGAGATCAACGCGGGCAGCTGCGCTGAATGCCAACGGAAAGAGAGAAGGATCAACCGAGTCGAGCCTAGGGGGATGGAGAGGGGAACGTCGGTCAGCGCGGCTTGGGTTCCAAGATCCATTCGAGCTGGAACGAGCACCGAAGAGAGCACGGACGGAAGAGAGTACGACGAGTGTTGGATCTGCGGACGGGAGTTCGAGTGCGAGTGGGCAGGTGAATGAGAACGAGACGCGCAAGGTGAAGGTGAAGAGGACGGGTGCGGCTGGGCTGAAGCCAAACGAGATTGCGATGGAGCAGATTGCAGGGAAGAAAAGGTCGAAGTTTTGGGTGTACGCCGTAGAACCGATACCTGAGCCTGAGCCTGAAGGAATGTCTGAAGGAGAGAGTGTCGGGATGGATATGACGGTAGTGAATGGGCACGTTGAGCATTGATTTGTATGCATACATATATTACATTTACATTTTTGGTATATAACATATTGGAGACACATCACGTGGGGTGGATTGCGGTGAAAATTCGATGATTGAATGTGTTTGAGAGCATCTCTCCATGCTCGCACGGTCGGCGAGAAGTCTGGTCAAGCACTTTAGATTCCGCGGCTGTCTCTTGGAAAAACACGCTTCCACTGCTTCATCGGGAGACAGGCAAATTCTCTCCATCTTCGACTCCCCAAAGTCCTTCAGATACCCAGCAGCTACTTCCTCCGGTCTCTTCGGACACGCCCAGCTCTCCCATCCAAATGCATTCGTCTCCCTCGCAGACGCAACTCTCGTTCGCGCTCAGATCCTCACAAACCGTATCCTCAACGCCCGCGCTTCCAAGGATGAACTCGTCAAAGTCGTCAAGAACCTCGACCGCCTCAGTGACATGCTCTGCAGCGTCATCGACCTTGCTGAACTCATCCGTAATGCCCACCCAGACAAGAACTGGGTCTCTGCTGCCAACAATGCCTACGAGAAGCTATGCGAGTTCATGAATGTGCTTAATACCCATGTTGGCCTGTACGAGGTGAGTCGCACTTTGCTTATAAACACTCTATTAGGTCTCAATTCTGGCTAGGTCCTCAAAGCTGTGCTGTCCGATCCCTCGCTCGTCAAGACTCTCAGTCCAGAGGCTTACCAGACCGCCCTCATATTCTGGCGCGACTTTGAAAAGTCCGCCATCGACCTTCCGCCAGAACAGCGCCAGCAATTCGTTTCCTTCTCTTCTGATATACTCGTCCTCGGACGCGAGTTTCTGGGGAATGCGAGTGCCCCGCGGCCCCCTGCGGCAATTAGACCGGGAGACCTTGCAGGTATCAAAGATCAAGGCATGGGGGTCAGGCTGCAGCTTCAAGCTCAGTTTACCAAACGTGACCTTCTTGTTTATCCAGGCTCGCTACAAGCCCATATGATTATGCGTTCGGCACCGGACGAAGAGCCTAGACGGAGGATGTATATTGCGGCAAACTCGAGTACGGACCAGCAGGTCGACACGCTTGAGAAGCTGTTGAAGACCAGAGCCGAACTTGCCAGGTTGGTTGGGAGAAGGAGCTTTGCGCATATGACGCTGGATGACAAGATGGCTAAGACTCCAGGTTCGTAGTATCTTTGTCTCTGCTTCTACCAACACACTGACAATGCCGGGTAGAGAATGTCATGAATTTCTTGGATGCACTTATGAACCACACCCGGACCTCTGCGCGAGGCGCCCTCCGAACCCTTAGTTCTCGCAAACAGGCTCACCACAAACTCTCCTCCCTCCCAATAATACAAGCCTGGGACCGCGACTTTTACTGCCCACCCGAACCCCCGGCACCCCCGATACCCCTCCCCCCACTCACTCTCGGGACTGTGTTTATGGGTCTCTCCCGACTGTTCCAACACCTCTACGGAATAACTCTTCGTCCTGCCGATTCTGCCACGGGCGAAGTCTGGCATTCAGACGTCCAGAAATTAGAAGTGATAGATGAAGATAAAGGTTTAATTGGATGGATATATGCTGATCTATTTGCAAGACGCGGGAAAGCGAGCGGGGCGGCACATTATACTGTGCGGTGTTCCCGCAGGACGGATTTGGATGATGAAGAGGCGGATGGGATGGTGTCTGGTTATGAGGATCTGGTGAAGCAGAGTGTTGAGTTTGAGAAGGTTAAGAGGCGGAGGATACCGAACCAGGATGGGGAGTATCAGTTACCGCTTGTCGTGCTGCTTTGTGAGTTTGTGAGGCCTTCGGTATCGAAGGGCCCGACGGTGCTCGAGTGGCAAGAGGTCATGACGTTGTTCCACGAGATGGGACACGCGATGCACTGTAAGTAAATGTGTTTTTCCGCTCAAGAACCTGCCTACTCACTATTTTGAACTAGCTATGATCGGTCGCACAGAGTACCAAAACGTTTCTGGCACGCGCTGCGCAACGGATTTCGTCGAACTCCCCTCAATCCTCATGGAACACTTCCTTAAATCCCGCCAAGTTCTCCAGCTCTTCGACCTTGATGGCTTCAAGGGTCTTCGACACTTTAGCAACCACGGGGAAGACCCTTGCAACTCGATCGACACCTACTCTCAGATCCTCCTCGCGTCCCTTGACCAGATCTACCACTCCCCCGCCGTCCTCGACGACGCGTCCTTTTCTACAACACACGAGCTCGCGAGCTTGCATAATACCAAAGGGCTGATACCCCACGTCCCTGGTACGAGTTTCCAGACTCAATTTGGGCACCTGTTTGGATATGGTGCGACGTATTATTCGTATTTGTTTGATCGCGCAATTGCATCGAGGGTGTGGAAGCAGGTGTTTGAGAAGGATCCATTGAATAGGGAGTTGGGGGAGAAGTATAAGCAGGAGGTGTTGAAGTGGGGTGGGGCGAAGGACCCTTGGGTAATGGTTAGTGCATTGTTGAATGCGCCGGAGCTTGAGCATGGGGATGCTGAGGCCATGAGGGAGGTTGGGAAGTGGAGGATTGAGGACGAGGGTCTTTCGGGAAGACATTAATTAGGTTATATTACATGGTTGTTGGTTTTTGCATCTATGGTATAATACATGTGCGCGAAAGCTAGTTGCGATATCCAAGAAAGCAAGTGCGAAAGCTGGTGTTAATACTCGAAGAATCAGATGAAAAGTGAATAAAGATAGGGTATAAAATGTTAGACTGGTATGCGGTAAAGCAGGTTAGGAAAGCGAAAAATGCAGGTAAAAATACAGGGGACGGGTGGTGCTGATATTCATACGGAAACTCTGCCAGTGATTTGTCTTTCTCTAGTTTCTGATGAGTATGTTATCTCCAGAAAAGGTACCCGGAATACGTACAGTGATTCGATACGTTCTTGAAGATGATTCTGCTGCTTCTTTAGCATCTCAAGATGCGCCATTTGCTTGGCCTTCTCTATCTCCGCTACAGAAGGAACCGGTGATACATTGTGAAGAAAGTCGGTAAAGAGTGTGTCGTCGTCAATCTGCCGATCCGGTAGCTGAGAAGGTACAACGATGTCGAATCCGATGAATTGATTGAAGCCGACATCAACTTCAGTAAATTCCGGAAGCTCATTGACCTGGGCTGGAGGTATTGTAATTACAGGCTGATCGAACGACAAAGGAAGCAGCCCCAACAATTGCTCGTCGTTCAGCGACTCATTGAGAAAGCCAGACAATGAAGCTATGTCGACGTTTCCAAGCGGAGGAATAGACTGTGAGGCTGTTCCGAGCAAAGCCGAAGTCGCAGATAGGTTTACTGTGAGATAAAAGCAATATTAGTATGGGATCGTAGTAGATTTAATTCATACTCACCATCCCCGTTGAAGCTTGGTATGCGTGATTGGGTATTCGCAAGATCGAATATTGTCAGATCAATTGGTTGGACGGTAGCTGGTTGTTTGCAAGTGACAGGGTCAGGGATTTCGAATGAGAATTGCGGAATTTCTGCTTGGGATAACAGGTCGTGAACCAAATCCGTACGGGGATCAGAAAGAGCGACCAGAGTGGCTGGGTTTGTGGTAGGAGAATCTGAATAGGCTGGCTTCGGGCTGGGGGTTCCTGAGGAAGTCGAAATAGAATGGGGCGAAGAATTCTGTTGAGAAAGAGCAAGTGTGGGAAGAGGAGCAGAAACTGTTTGCAAGCCCGGGGCTCTGCGACCAACGGAAGGATACTTGGGTTGCCCTTGTGCCTCAGAATGTGACCGCTGCCGTTTCCGGTTTGGCAGGGGAACGACCGACGGCGACTGCCCCAGGTTAGGCAGCTGACCGACGAATGGACCTGGGTTGTCTCCGGCCAGCTCTGACCGGGATGCAGGTGGTGAAGGGAATTGAGTGGTGATGATTGGTTCTCTGTGTCTGGTTAAAACATATGAGCAGGTGAAGTCGGCTGAAACAGGATTGGGGGGGACTAACCTAGCCCGCTTGCTGCGAACCTCGCCATCAGTCTCATCGACGCTATCAGCCAATGATCTGCGGCGCTTCCGAATCAGCCGGACAGAAGAAGCAGAATATGAGACTGGGGGGTGTGGCCGCGAAATTGGAGAGATGGGATAAGAGTGTGTAGCTGGGGAAAGAGGTGCGAACGCTGACAACACACATCAGTACGATACCTGACCAAGTTATAAAAAAGACGAACATTCAATGGTTGACATCCCAGCACGAGATCCATCCTTACCCTCCTTCCCCAGCACCGTAAGCAGTTTACTTGATTGATAGGGTTCGATGTACAGCTCTTGCACGCAATCTGCCATCGCCGAAAGAGCAGATTCTAATGCTGGTTCCAGGCCCTGGCTTTGGCCATTGAAAAAATCGGTTGCTGCCTTGACTGCCTCCGCTT